>JBBPUI010000096.1:0-40446 GCA_038094615.1 Heimioporus aff. retisporus | reverse complement strand
GCCGGGGCGGCGTGGCTGGTGGTCAGAAACATGCTGGATTGCATCGTGGACTGCGTTGGAGGCTCAGCCGAGTTGCTGGCTTGGGCCGGCGTCTGAACGCTGGACGATTGGCTGGGGGCGAGAGACGAAGCGGGCGCGGAAGAGGAAGACGGAGCGGTACTCGATTGGGAGGGCAGGAGCGTGCTGACCACACTGCCCAACAAACCGCCCCCGCTTGTCGTGGAGGAGCTCTACCGGATCGCGTTCAGTAATCCAGGCATCACCCACGCCAAGTAAACTCACGGTCGACGCGACGGCAGACGAGGACACAGAAGTCGTCTGGACGGTTGCCGGGGTCGTCTGGGCTACGGCAGAGGTGCTTTGAGAGGGCAAAATGGGGGGTGCAGTCGAAGGGGATTCCAGAGCCCGTTTTTTGACCAGACGGCCAAGGTCTGCATGGTCACGGCGGTGGGGACCAAAGGAGTTGGCGTTGGAAGAAGCGGCGAGGGCGACGACGAGGGAGAGATGGAGAAGGAGAGTAAACTTCGCCATCTGCAAGGGAGCGTTGTTGAGCAAGGAGCGTGGCTAACGTGAAGGAGCGACTTGTTGACGAGACGAGCAAAAGTTTTTGACGATGCCAACCGCCACTTACAATTGATCGTCATTTCCTAATCCACCTCAATCGGGTTACAATAGCGGCAAGAGTACCAGTCCGCCAAAAAAAACAACAAAAAAGCAAGAACTAAATTTACTAAACTGTCAAAGTCTGCAAACGGAACTATGGGTGACTGGTGAGCGTCCACTGGCTAAGTGGAACGCTGCTCGGTTGTACGTATGCCGAACTCGACATGCCCGGCCACTGGGGGCTCATCAAGACCTCCAGTGTGTAGCTACCAGCAGGCAGATCGATCACAAGCACTGTCACACCCGGGTTGGGTTGATCTTCCCAACCAGTTGGCGTGGGTGGATCAGTCGACAATCGCACAGCATCCATGATCGAGAATTGTGCCCCATTTGGGGGGTTCAACAGATCAACCACTGTCGTGGTAGATCCAATTGTCAACGTGGCCGTTAGGTTGTTGTTGCTAAGCGCGATGGTAGCATTGGTGTGCGCCCGCCACATGATCGATGCCGACGCATTGATCTCATCTTGGAGGAGCACTTGTCGGCGTTGATTTATTGGTCGGATTCCGCGTGAAAAGGACGTCCTATATACAGATTGTTAACTAGCGCGTCGATAGCCCTTGTCATTCGACTTACACATTGAAATAGGCGCTGGCCAGGTCGGCGACAAAGTATGCCGCCGAATCGCTCGGTACGTTGAATACGGTGCTCGACCCTTGTACAGTGCCGGAGCTGTCATGCTTCATTGTTGGCGCGGCCAATACGTTTTGGTTTGCCGCATCAACGAGAATCGTGTTCTGGCCTTCCGTCCTTTTCCGGTAGTAGAGCCACCTCTCGCTATCCTGCGTGTCATTGCTGAAATACCCCTCGGAAAGATAATCGCCGTCGCCCAGTTCTCCAAACCAGCGGGATCCCAAGGCGTCAACCACGAAATCACCGCAATCCAAGTCATTGTGCGTCTGATGTCCCTGAAGCGTCCCTGCCTTGATTGCAACAAAGAGTGCATTCTCATCCGTCCAGGAGGACCGCATGGACCCCCACTGGTCCGTACTGTTGTCAAAGAAATAGTCGAGCGCAAGACCATCCCAAAACGCCCCGGAGACCGTGGGGTTGTACCAGAACATGCTCCAAGGATCCGCAGCATCCGCCTGGTCGCGCTGGAAAAGCTGATATTGAGGCATGTTGAAATATTCTCCATAGAAAAGCATGGGATTGGCGGTCGCGGTAAACTTGTTTGGGCCAGTGTCGCCGTAATTGAAAAGAGAGCCGGGTCCAGACGCATACAAGTGAAAGAGTCCTGACAACTTCATGCCAGGGTTGACGTCAAGAAGGTTGTACGTGGAGCCAGTGGCAGTTTGTAGCGACGACACCAATTCAGCATGGCCTGTCGAACCAAAGTACCAATAATCGTTGGTTTCCGACCATGTTCCATCACTGCTAGGTGCAAGAGCGCAATTCTGGAGCGCATTGGGGACCGTCATGCTAAGGAGCTGTTGGGCGGTGCCTGTAGTATCATCTCCAAGGATGGCTAGCGAGCCCATGGTGAGGCCATTGTTACAAACACAATTCCAGTTACCCTCGGTGTTGTTTCTCCACCACCCGAAAAATAGAGGATCACTGGCATCGTTGTAAGCAGTAATTCCATTGCTAAGACCATATTCGATCATGGTGTAGCGGATCTTGGAAAGCTGGTCCGATGTCCATTGATCATATAGCCAGTCGTACGCGATGCCGTATGCGGCCGTTAATTCTGCAGTGTCGAGGAAATGGGTAGGGTTCCACTTCGTGTTGTTATTGGGTCCCCAACCGTCTGTCAAATTACCCGCAGCGTTCTAAAAGACATACGATGTTACATAAGCAAAATCGGACACAGAATGATATACAAACCTGGAGTTCGGTCCAAACCCTGTCAAGCCATTTTGTGTCATTAGTCATCCGGTAGACATATGAGAACGCCTTGACACGTTGCTTGACTTGTCGAGCACAGTCCAAGATACCGTTGCTGCCATCCATGACATATGACACGGGGGCTAGGCTCATGTATTGCGAGGCATTCGAAAAGATGGTAGAATTCCAGGAAGAAAGGTATGCGTCGTTTTTGATCAGATTGGGAAGTGCCTGCCACTTGTAGGAAGGTGCGATGAGACGGGGGCGGTCAGAGCGCACTTGAGTCGGGCTGGGGTTGGAAGGTTGGAAGGGGTCTTGCGGCCAGGCAGTGTTGGAGTCAGAAGTGGGGATAAACGTGGGCACAGTGAAGGCTGCAGCATTGGTCTAGACGACACGAGGGATGAATACAAAACAAGAATAACGATAAAACAGAAATATGGACACGGACAGTAGCAGGATAGAGCGGGACCATGTAAAGGCTATCAGTGCCAGTAGGAAATATGCCGACGGAATTCTTGGCTTGGATGGCGGAGGAAGCAGCGCTGCTCGCTGAAGCGTGCTTGCTGGCACGGGAGCCAAAAACACCACCAAGAACAGCGCCAGCAATTACGAGGATGGCAATGGGAACACCAAACTTGATCCAGCCGCTGACCTGTTTCTTGGGTGGGCGAGGTGGAGTGATATAGCCAGTGGATGCATTGTAGTAGGGGTCACCAGAACCGTATGGGGTATTTCTGTTGATGGTGGAGTAATTGGTGGCCATTGTCCGATGAGACGGCCACACGAGAAGTAAAGAACGACGACGAAAGGAACGCGGGGACGGCACGGGAGGTGAGGGTCAACAACGAGGAGGTGTGTCAAGGGTATCACGAACAAACAATCCGTAAAAAATTTTAATATCCGTTCATTTCCGGATCCACTCGTCTCGTCGTCACGACGATTCCTTCATACCATATGCAGCAAGTGCGCGCGTTTCACGCCTGCCAGCTACAGAATGGCAGATCATGGCATCAGCTCGGCACTTTTATCCATTGACGCTCCCCACGTCGCTAAGCGTGGGTCTGTACTTTGAAGTTTTGTACCCGTGTCTGGCACTCCAAAGATATCTTTTTATCTGCCAGGAACCGTACGGACTTCGCTGCGCTCCCATGCTTATCAGTCCTTGAAAGATAAAAGGCAGGTGAACATGCATCGGTTGGACGGCGATAATGTCTTCAGGTCCTGGTGCCCAAGTTCTCACCCAAGGAACGGGCTACGGCGTCGTTCTAGGCATCGGCTTTGTTTTTGCAGTCATTATGATGGGTTTATCTACCCTCCAGAACCGGTACACGACATACAAGATCAACACATCTGAGGAATTCAACACCGCGTCTCGTGCCGTGAAGCCTGGCCTAATCGCATCCGGAATCGTGTCCGCATGGACCTGGGCTGCCACTCTCCTGCAGAGCTCCACCGTCACCTATGAATACGGCCTCTCGGGAGGCTATTACTATGCAGCTGGCGCCACAATCCAGATTTTTATGATGTCTATCCTTGCGATCCGAGTCAAGATGATCGCACCCTACTGTCACACCTACCTCGAGATAGTACATGCTCGCTATGGAAACACGGCACACTTTATCTTTGCGACTTATGGGCTCATAGTCAATCTCGTGGTTTCAAGCATGCTTCTCTTGGGTGGCAGTGCGGTTGTGAACGCCTTTACTGGAATGAACATTTACGCTGCCAACTTCCTCATCCCCCTCGGCGTCTGCATTTATGTCATCCTAGGTGGTCTTCGAGCTACCTTCTTGTGTAAGCAACTCCATGATCCGATGAGCAGCGTATCAAAACTGATCTCACCTAGGTGACTACTCGCACACCCTCATTCTCATGATCCTCATCTTGTATTTCTTTTTCTATACATACACCCAGGCGGACCTCATCGGAGGGTTCGAGGGCATGTATCAAAAATTGTACCAAGCCGGTTTGGAGAGGCCTGTATCGGGAAACCAAAATGGCTCTTACCTGACACTCAAGTCCAACTGTGAGTGGCTGTTAGTATGATACTCGTTGTATTCTGACAGTTTCCGGACAGACGGGCTGATATTCATGGTTATTCAGATAACCGGTGGCTTTGGCACTGTCATGCTTGATCAGGGTTACTGGCAAAGAGCCATTGCCTCGGAGGCCAAAACAGCTGTGCGGGCATATCTGATGGGTGGAATCGCTTGGTTCGCTGTTCCACTTACGTTCTCGTCTGTAATGGGCCTCGCGGCTGTCGCTCTAGCAAACAGTTTGTGCATCACGCCAGCCTTCCGCACATACTCCTGACTCGTGTGCTCCTAGATTCTTCCTTTCCTTATGCAGGTGGGCTCACAGCTCCTGAGATAAATGCAGGGCTCGCAGCCCCAGCTGGTGTTGTCACCTTGTTAGGGAGTGGCGGCGCAGCGGCTATGGTTTGTCTTTTTTGACGACGACGTGCAAAGCCTGCAGCTCATTTAATCGTAATCGTACTTTGCAGCTCATTCTTCTCTTCATGGCTGTTACATCAGCGGCATCATCCGAAATGATTGCAACTTCATCCATCCTTACATTTGATATCTATCAAATCCACTTTAATCCGGACGTACGGCTGTATCCTTCTTTGATAATGCGTTTACTAATAGCAGCATAGGCATCTCCGGAAGTACTCATCCGAGTATCCCACATCATGGTTGCTGTGTGGGCAGTTATCATGTCTTGCGTTGCTTCGCTTTGGAATGGGATTGGGATTTCGCTGAACTGGCTCTTCCTCTTCTCTGGGACGTTGTTTACCGGCGCCGTCGGACCCATCATCTTCAGCGTGGTCTGGCGCCAACAAACCAAAACTGCCGCAATATGTGGTGCTATCGGGGGGATGTTTATTGGGATAATTTGCTGGTTGTTGGTAGCCAAACTATATTACGGCGAGCTCACCATTGAATCGACAGGTACGCTTGTGTCCATCCACGACTCACCAAACTAACATTCCTCACGCTTTCAGGGAGTATGTATCCCAATTTGGCAGGAAACATGGGAGCCTGCTGTTCAGGAGCAATTATCTCCGCGGTCATCACACTTATCAAGCCGGATAACGCGTTTGATTGGTCTGAAACAAGGCGTATCAACCCAAGAGAGAGGAACCGACGATATGCGATATCTACCGATTCAAAACTCACCAGCAATGAAAACGAGCCGCCTGGTTCAGAGAAAGAAAAATTCGATGCAACTGTATCAATAGCACAATCTGACGAAGAAAGCGAAACCAACGAGGCATTAAGGCAGTCACTGAAAGTCGCTATCTGGAGTTCCATGTCCGCGACATTCATAGTCATCTTTGTACGTGTTGCCAATGATATCGAGGGCGCCATTCTAACTCAGGCACCCGGCAGCTCATTCCTATCCCGATGTTCCTGTCCCATTACGTCTTTTCGCTGCCATTCTTCAAGGGATGGATCATTTGCTGTGTTGCGTGGCTCTTTGTGGCTGCAATCATCACCTCCGTTCTGCCGTTATGGGAGAGCCGCGATGCCATGAAGAAAATACTGGCGGGGTTGATCAAGGACATTCTGGGGAGGAATACACCGGATAATTCTTTGCAAGGATGTGCGTAAGAAGTCGAGCTATTTATGGTTCACTAGATGTACCTTATCGGTATCTACCAATGAAGTGTTCAGTTGTCGTGTATTTCCTTAATTGCATATCGGTGCTCTGGGAAGACCATGTCGCCTGTGAACAGGCTCGATACCGAATCTACACCTGCCACTTTTGATGAAAGCGGTATCAGTTTCATAGGTTCGCATGGATTTATTGTCAGCCAATGATTTTCACTCAATCTTTCCACATCGCCACCAAGGTAGATGTTGGAGGTACTGAGTCGTATTTGAGCAGTGGTGGTACCAACGTCTCCTGCTGACTCGGATCCTTTTCGCCAGTGAATCTCACCGATCCCGTCTTTCGAGGCATTTATCATGGCAAAGAAAAACACCAAGGCAGGTCTTCCAATCAATGGGTCATCGCCAACCCGCACATCTGGCAGTGGAGATAATTTCATCGTTGATGCCTCCAGAAGATCTTGATTTAATGTTAGAGCGATCGCGACTGGCTGGCGTCAAGTCGATGATCATCACGGGGGGGAGCTTGCACGAGTCGGAGCTGGCGTTGAGCCTCGCCCGCCAAAAAGGCTGGTACACTCTGTTTCCGTCATACCTTGCCGCCATGTTGAAGCCGTGCTCTGCGGGCGATCAGGGCTCTATGCAACTGTTGGATGCCATCCGACGCGTTCCAAGGAGTTTGACGAGCACTCTGACGGTCCGGACGCTTACTTGCTTGCACTGGACAATCTTGTTGGGGACAATCTTCGGCCGGAGGGGAGAGTAGTCGCTATCGGAGAATGCGGTTTAGGTGACCTCCCATATTCTTCCCGAGGAGTCGTGGGGGAATGATTTACCTGCTGCAGATTATGACAGAACTCACTTTGCATCCAAAGAAGAGCAGCAGAGACATTTTCGTGAGTGTAGAATGCTGACGACGTCAAACCATCGATTATTCTGCACGCCCGGCAGGCGCACAGCTCGTACTAGCCAAGAAGTACCACCTCCCGTTATTTCTGCACTCGAGAGCAGCTCATGCAGACCTCGTCAAGATTCTCAAGGAGGAGGGGTTTGCTGAAGATGGTGGAAAGGGTGTCGGGGCGAGAGGGGGTGTCGTCCACAGCTTCACGGGGAGCAGCGAAGAGGCAGCAGAGCTTGTAAGTACTCATCCTGTGCTACCGAGAATCCAACATGACATCGGTGAAGATTAGCATGGGATTTTACATTGGAGCCAACGGATGCTCCATGAAGACCGAGGAAAATCTCGAAGCACTAAAGACGATTCGTCTGGATAGACTTTTGTTTGAAACGGGTGAGGCAAGGGCTGACTCTACTATTGGAGGTTATTTTTAAATCGAGTTATTGCAGATGCACCGTGGTGTTCTATGACAAGCACGCATGCTTCGAAAAAACATCTAGATGCCATGCCTGCTTCGCTGCGTGCTCGTTATTTCCATCCGGCCGTTCGAGCAGAGTCTTTCGTCCCCGGGAAAGCAGTCAAGAGCCGGAACGAGCCATCATCAATCGGAGGGGTCGCATGGGTAGTGCACAGAGTGAATGACACCGCCATACCATTTGAGAGGGTAGCAGAAATCGTGTACCGGAACACTGTACAGCTCTTTCGTCTTGACGAACTTGTTTAGCTACTTACGTACACTGTGTCAACACTTTTTGGCTTGAACACCGTGGATTGCGGTCGACTCGACAGTCGGGTTGGTCATGGCAGATTCAACCCTCTCAACCCCCAACAGCTTCACCCTCTATGGCACCCTCTCCATTGTCGGATTCGGTTGGTATATTTTTCTGTGGTCCGTTGGTTTGCTCGGATGCCGCACGGGGTGAGCTTATTGCTATTCGAGAAGGAAACCGGTTGACTGTGTCGTTGTAGCCGCGCACGATATCGTCTCCGTCCCCGTTCCCCTCTTGCCACCTCTCCAAACGCCCCAGGAGTCTCGATTCTACGGCCTCTCAAAGGCTTGGACACCAACTTATATGAAAACCTGGAATCCACGTTCGTTCAGGAATACCCAAACTTTGAAATCTTGCTCTCTGTGGCGGACGAAGATGATCAAGCACTGACGGTCGTCAGAGAACTAATGCGCCAATACCCACAAGTAGATGTTAAGATCGTCATCGGTGCGCCTCTCACGATGGTACACATGCGTACAAAACCCACTCACTCCATCACAGGCGAGGAAATTGTAGGCGTTAACCCCAAAGTGAACAACCTGATCAAGTCCTACCGACAGGCCACCCACGACATCCTGTGGGTCGTCGACTCCAACGTCTCGGTTGCGCCAGGAACGCTCGCACGCTCAGTAGACATCCTTAATGAAGCATCCAGATCACACAACCCTTCCAAGAAGCGAGTAGCCCTCGTTCACCACGTCCCGTTCGCGACCGAATGCGAAGGATATCTTGGTGCACGGATAGAAGCCGCGTTTTTGAATACCAACCACGCAAAAATGTATCTCGCGATCAACGCCGTGGCGATCGAGTCCTGTGTTGTCGGAAAATCAAATCTATATCGCCGTTCCGACTTGCAAAACGTCAACGGATCACTCAAGCGTCGCAAGGAATCGGACCCGAAGGAAGGAGAGTACGGGCTCGCGGCATTCGGGTCATTCTTGGCCGAGGACAACATGATTGGTAGTGCCCTTTGGCACGAGCTGGACTGTCGACACGACCTTTCTTGCGACGTCGCACACAACGCGATAGGCAAGATGACGCTAACGGATTACGTCTGGCGCCGCGTCCGGTGGATACGTGTTCGTAAACACATGGCGCTTGCGGCCACTCTTCTGGAACCGTTTACAGAAAACCTGGTGGCAAGCTGTGTGGCCGCTGCCAGCATCCAGTACCTGTTCGGGGTGTCGCCATGGATATTTTTACCCATCCATCATTCCGCGTGGCTCTGGGTTGACTTGGATGTGTACGAGTCACTGGCAGGCGATGCACTTGGGTGGCACGAACGATGGAAGTTTATAGGAGCGTGGTGCCTTCGAGAGATGCTGGCACTCCCCATATGGATCTTGGCTGTCTGTGGAAATGAGGTTACGTGGAGGGGCAAGCGATACCAGGTTTTGCAGGCTGGGCAAGTGCGGAGGACAGGAAATGGTGGCACGCGAAATGGGGCCAACTGGAGGTGGTGGCGGAAATCGCGGAATCAAGCAGGAAATTCTTTATCTCAATACGAGCCCCTGGTGGGGAATGAAACGATCTGATGTAATGCGACTGCATTGAGATTTACAGCAACGATAAGTATTACGACCATATTATAAGTGATACACATACGGCGAGTGATGATTAGAATGTACAGGAAAATGAGCAAGGTTGGGGTGTGTATGCATACAAGGGATGAGTGGGCAGATGAGTGGACGTCATGAAAGACGAGATGGTGTAAGTGGTAGGTCCGTGGTAGGGGAGGAAGAATCGAGGGCGGCTCTTGCCTCATCCTGGCTATGCTTCGCCAAGAGACGGAAGTTGTGAATCATGACCACTTCGTCGAAGAAGGCGTCAGACCATTCATCAGCTGCGCACACGTCAAGAGCTGAAGTTCGGATTCTCATATCCCGACCATCGCACGCTATCTTGCACAAGGCGGATTCTAGATTAGAAGAGGCCGAAGGCTGTGGGCTTTGACGCGAGTCACGAGCATCTTTCTGGCGCTGATTAGAAAACCAGTTCTTGACTTGATGGTATTCTCTTGGGAGAGCGTGAGGGGCCGATTAGGACGAAAAATGGTGGACTGTATACCTTTGAATGATGATGCCGAGCTGGGAGACCCAAGCCTCATCTGGATAGGGGGTGATCTCGTCGTAGACCATCTGCATGACCATACGCTGGCGGAGGGTCGCGGGGGTCTTTCCTGTGGAGGGAATAGCGAGAGCGCGATGCTTGAGCTCGCGAACTCTGGTATCGCGTTCGGAATGAGACTTTGGAGCAGAATTGGAGCCGGAATGTTTTTGGACTCTTTTCCTGAGATTGTCTTCCGAAGTGCCGCGTGCATGGGACCTTGATCGGGTGGAAAGAGAGACTGGATGTGACCTGAACTTGAGGGAGGACTTGTCTGAGAGATGTGCGCGGCTTCTGAGGGAGCGAGTTGAGGGAGTGTCATGGATAAGGAGAGATTCCCGGGAAGAATCGGGGAGGTCTTGGGCATCCATGGGGTCTTGCACGTCTACAGAAGCATCCCTGGAGGAGGAGGATATGGGACTATCGGCGGTGAGGACGTCGTCGTGGGCATTGAAGGCGGAGAGGGCGTCTGGGGACGACAGCGTTGGAGAGAGCGATGATACGGAAGGAAGGGGCATACGGCAGGTGGAAATGGGGAAGATAGAGATATACCTCGAGCGTAGCAGCGGCACTAGCACTTGGTAGTGGTAGTGCTAGTACGTACTGCTACTACGTGCGGTGTGGGTGTGTGGATGATGGTCCACCCGTTTAGGTCAACAATCCGGATCTGAATCCCCCCACTCCACCATGGCGGACAATGATCGCGCCAGGCAGCGCATCATCGCATCCGTGTTCGACAAGCGCAACGCCGGCGCGGACGTGCTCGAGTCCTACGTCGCCCACATCAAGATTTGGGAGGACACCGGCGAGGGTCAGGGAAGAAAGCCACGCTACATTCTCGTATCCCGTCCGTATCTCCCCCTCCTCCCCTCCTTCTTGCTCACACGTCCCCAAGGCGCTACTGACAGCTCCGGCTTTATTCACAAGTCAAAGCTCAACACTAACGGCACCTTCTCCGTAGGCAAAACGTGGAAGCTCGCCGAGCTCAGAGGCATCCACGTCGTCAGCGTGCGCATCCTTTTTCCCCCTCTCCCTCCATTCATCTCTCTCCCCGTTAGTCCCTCTCCTTCAACATCACCCTTGCCAGGACGTACAAATGGCAGACAGAGAACGCCCTCGACCAGACCGCGTTTCTCGCAGCAATCATCGACCTCTTCCGTTCCCTCATTCGTACTCCCCTCCATCTCGTGGGGGTGGAAGAGACACCTAACATACCCACCCAGTCCGCTCACGCCCAACAGCTCCCACCGGACGATGCCCCACCCGCCGACGAGCCCTCTCTGCCCTCGACGGTGCCGCCCCCTCGTGCCCGAGACAATGTGCACGCTCCTATTCTCAGACCCTCGTCGCGTTCCACGTCGCCTGCCGATTCCACGAGGAACCATTCTGCTAGGGAGTCAGTGATCTCTAGTGCTTCCGCCCTGAGGGCACCCTCGCCATCTATACCACCACCGAGCCAGTCGCCGGTATCCGGCTTACCGAGTGCCCTCAGACCGAGGGTCGGCCGTCGGCCGTCTAATGCTACCCCTCCCCCTTCCTCCGCCGGTCCTGCAATCGCTGTTCCATCTGGTCTCATGCCTGCCCGGGCATCCCCACGTCCATCACATCCGAGTCTCACGTCTGCCAAGCCATCTGCCGACTTGCCTCGCACGTCAAGTCCAGCTTCAGCGTACCCCATGGAATCGCATCATTCTGTCCACTCCGAGTTACCCCCATCCACTCACAGGCCTCTCTTGAGCACAAAGCCCCCAGAAGCCCCGCAAATGCGCCGAGAGCACAACAATCGTGTCTCATTTTTTGACCCGGCTAACCAAGTTGCCCTTGATCGACTCGTGGCAGTCGATTGGGGCTCCGAAGAGGACGCGGAAGTTGCAGAGGAAACGGCGGACGCGACGATGATCAGCGTGGAAGAAATGCTTGAAGGTTACGAATGGGCAAGTGACGACATGTTCGGCCGAAAGTCTGTCAAGGGAGCCGCAGATTTGGTCGAAGCGCGTTTGCTTGACGAACTCATGGCACTCGACAAGGTCGGCCATCCGACCACTGATTACTCTGGCTGAAGAAGTAACACTCTCATCAGGCTAACATACACTCTTTTCTGGAATCGGATGATCGGATCAACCTTGTTGTCAAGTACCTGGACGAGGCCCTCGGGGAGGCCGACGCTATGGACAGCTGGGTATCTTCTTACAAGATTCATCTGAATGTAGGGACGCGGCGTTATACTTGCACTGTTCTGATCGGTTTGACAGGCCGTGCGAGATGATATCTCTTTCATCCAATCGCAGCGACGCGGTCTACAAGTCCAGATGCAGAACCAGGGCATACTCCTGAGCGAACTCGAGAACCTACTTGTATGCCGCTCGCCTGATATCTCTTTGATACATTCTGACGCCCTCGCACTTAGAAAACCGTCCAAGTCAGTCAAGAAGCATTGCTCACACTCACCCAGGAGTCGCTCGAGAAACAAACCGGGATACAACGGCTCGAAGAGTCTGCAACGGAGCTCTACAAGGCACTTCAGGCCAGTCAGGATAGAGGTCAGACACTTGTTTGCTCAAGTCGCGTGGTCTAATCTGCGTCCTTAGAAATGGCTGCTACAATGGAGAGGCTGGACGAGTACAAGACATATAATGCACAATTCTGCAAACGCGTATTTGATTACCTATCTATCATGATAATTGCCCAGGTGAGTACCATTTGCTGCAGCCATGTTAGTAGGGTGCCTTACTTCACTACAAGGCAAAACTCATTCTTGATGATAACGGGGGAATCACGCGACCGAAGGGACGTGGTCGACCAATCATATTCAATCATCAAGGCATGGAGTCCTATCTCGGCAGATACGCTGGCCTTCTTTTGTATCTGAAAGAAATGGACGAAACAGTGTACTCCAAATTTTGTGCAGTGTGTCGCTTCTTGGAGGTGCGCGTTGACAGTGCTAATGCGTCGTCTTCCAGGCGTACTTTTCCGCCGCTAGCGACCTTCACAGCAGTCAGATGAGGGGTTTACTTGGGATATACTCTGGGCTGCTGAAGAAGGCGCCCGAAGATGACACGGAACAGAGTAAGACATCGTCGCACCTCTGATTTTCACGTTAACTCGGTCATGAAGGTTTTGCACCAAACAACACAAGTGCAAAAGGGGGTGCCATTCGTCGTGCGGGTACGCTTGTGCGCGGCCCCATGGAGGCGCGAAACCGGGAACGAGAGCGAGAACGAGGTGGGCAGGCAGGTGAAGAATATGGTGCGGCTGATGTTCGTGTCAGACATGCGCGAAAATGATTACATTCTCACTGGGACAATAGGCGCTTGGATACATCCTAGAGCAAATCGCACCTCAGGTTTATCGGGAAAGCGACTTTATTGCGGACTTTCTCCAGATAAACGATGCTGGTCTCACGTTCGCGGACTATGCGGGACTAGACAACTATTTTCGACGGCAGGCGGCTAGAAGTGCGGGTCTTAGCCAATCGACGACGAAACTGGTCCGTGGCGCGATGGACTTGATATTCGGTTTCCTGCCGACGGAGTTGAAACAATGGATCGATATCGCGATCGCGAAAGATGCACTGTGAGTGTTTATTTGGGCGAGGGGGAGGTGCGCTCAAAGCAAGGGAGAGCAGACAGCTTGTTGGGGTAATTGGGTGTCTAGAACGGTTTCTCGCGGATGCGGATGAACGTGGCAACACGTTTTTCCTGCAGATACTGGATAAACAACATCTCCGGTTGAAAGGGGTGTTTGATCGTCACGTCGTAAGCGATTCTGCTAAACGGAATTGGAATGATGGGTGACTACGTGGCACAGAACCAGCAAATCAAGATGGTGGATGAGACGAAACTGACGAGCAAGAAACGAAAGGGGGTGGCACACTTTATCAAGTATTTCCCAGTCTATGTGGGGCGTGTGGAACAACAGCTGATTGGAGCGGATGGACTGGAGATCCGGGGACAGGTTGACGCGGCATATGAGAAAATTGTGCACAGCATGTTTGAAAGCTTGAAACAGATGGCCACGCTGGACGGAGAGGGAGAGGACAAGGGCCAGCTCAACTACCACGTATTGCTTGTTGGTGAGTACAGGCGCCGCGGAAGTGGCGAAACAGGAATTTGGAATGATGGATGATGAATCTGGACAGAAAACATGCACTACTTTGTTGCGGAGATCTCGGCATTGGAAACAAGTTCGGTCGGTGGATTTCTGAAGCAGGCGGAGGCGATCTACAACGACAATTTGAGCGCGTATGTGAAAATCGTGCTGCGGCGGCCGTTCTCGAAATTGATTGTACGTGGCTGATCATCGGGTGCGGACGATAAGTGGTCGAGCTAACGAAAAAATTACAGGAGTTTTTCGAGGGAGTGGAGAGGCTACTAAAGACGACGGCGCCGAGCGAGGTTCAGAAGAACGGTAACTACAGCAAAGGGACGCTGAAGAAGGTGGTGAAGGAGTTTGACGGAAAGGACGTTCGAAAGCACATTGACGTGCTTTTTCGGCGGGTGGAGAAGCACTTTACGGAAGCAGAAGAGAAGACGACGCGGGAAGAGAGCAGCGAGATTGCGCCGGGCACGGTGATGGTCGGGGTATGGAAGGCATGCGAAGAAGAGCTACAACGGATGACGGAGAGTTTCAAGGGGAGGATATCGCAGTGCTATGGAGACAGCGGTATATCCATGGAGTACACGACGAGCGACGTGGAGGGGGCATTCAAAAGACACCGACTCGGCGGATAGGTAGCAAAAGAATGTATTTGGACGTGAAACCGATATCTACAGTGGTAAAGACAGGGATTAGTCGGCCGAATAGGGTTGGCCGTTGCTGACGTGTACGTCGCTTGCGTTTTGGGGAGCGGACGTGGCGAGGACGGACGGGGCGTATGCAGCCCAGAGACCCTTGAGCTGGTCGACGAGAGGATTGGGAGAATCATCCTTGTCCTTGTCTGTGCCGGCGCTTTTGTTGAGAAGGGAGGAGACGAGGTCGACCAGGGCGGCGATGCGGGCACGAGCAAAGGCGAGCGCGTTGGACTGGGCGGAGACGATGGCGGCGTCGATGTCGGCTTCATTTCGGGCACACCAGGGTTCGAACACGGACTTGTAGAGGTAGGCGGAGCCCTGAAGGGGGGCGGTCAGGCGAGAGGGAAGGCGCGTGAGGGGGACGAACCTGGGTCTGTGGGAGTGCAATGTAGAGCAGGAAGAGCGTTCTCAGTTCCCAGTAAAAGGGGAGCCTGGCAAGAAGGGGTGAGCGGGGCAGAGGCGGGGGCGGGGGTGGGGGCGGGGGAGACTAACCAAGTAAGGAGAAGGCCGAGAGACTGCTCAAGGGCGAGGAAGACGGCAAGGACGGCCCAGTAAACGGCGAGGGGGCGGAGGGCGTCCGGGCCGGGGCCGTGCGCGAGAGCCTTGTAGGTGGCATAGGCGGGGAGCACGAGGGCGAACCAGGCGCTGAACGGCACGTGTGTCAGTGCATGGCGACCCACCGCAAGGACGGACTGACCAGAGGAGGTGTGAGATGAGAGCGAGGAGCATTGCTTACGTGATCGCTATACCCGTTCCACCCATTTAATATGTCGAGAGCATGACACGCTGGCAAGCCTCATCAACCCTGTCGTTTTATTGACTGCTGTTTTGTTTCCGCTCTCTCTTTCCCTCCTCCATCATGCAGCCAGACCAGTCCAAGCCAGACGTCAAGCCCCAGGTAAAGACCCTCAATCGCGTCCCCCGTACGTCCCCTTTCTTCCCCTCTTACCTCCACCCGCTCACCCCTCCAAAAGGCGCCTGCGTAACTCCTCCTTTGCCCTCCCCCTCCTCCCCCTCCTGATCCCCCCCACAGAATGCCTGTCGCAAGCAAAAAATGCGCTGCGAGGGCGCCGATAACCCCCCCTGTCGTCGCTGTCGCCATGCCGGTCTCGACTGTCTCTTTGAAAAGCCCTCGAGAGAGGCCACCCTCACTGGCGAGGCAGGCCTAGAGTATCACTCTCCTTTGCTCTCTCCCCTGCCCGCTCTAACTCTTCGTTCTCAGGCGCATTCGTAGTCTCGAATCCCATGTCGCCGATATCAGGGTCACCCAAACCGCGATTCAGAACACCCTCCTCGAAATCGTCGCCCATCTCCGTAACAGCGCCCCATTCCACCGCTCTCCTTCCTCCTTTTCTCAAGGCCAATACTCCCACTCCCCCACCATCCCCGCCGTCTCTCCTTCCGTCTCCGCACCCACAAACGGCTCTCACATCACCGACCCCGCCCATCGCGGCCCTTCCACCCCTACCGCATATCATCCTGCCATCCCTCCCATCCTCACTGGCTCCTCCAGAGACCCTCGCCCTTCTCCCTCTCAGGGTCCCCTCCCTCAGCCCTCCGTCCCCGACTTTCAGTCCCCCCAACTTTCCTCTTCATATGCCAACTCTCCCGCCGGTCAGCAATTTTCCTTCCCTCCCCCTTCTGGCGCAGTCCTCCCTCCATTCTCCAGCATCAGCGGAATCGGCTCTGGTTCCCAATCATCTTCCGCCATTCGTACCGCCGATGACTCTCAACGTTCCCACGGCCCCAGGAACTACCATGCCTCCGCACCTCCCAGCGCGAAGCGCGCGTTACCTGCTTCCGATCTCACCAGCGGAGATTCCTCCGAAATCGATGATGACGACAATGGTGAATTACCTGCCTCCGGTCTCGTCGCCCCTTGGGAAGTCTTGCGAGGCTTGGCAGACGTTGCCATCGAGAGAGCTGCCAAGGTGCGTTCCCTCATTTTGTTTTTTCGCCTTTTGGTCATCCTCCCGTCAAGGAGAATGGCGAAGCGAGTAGCGAAGCCCAGAGCAGGACCAGAACACCCTCCCCTGACCGTCAGAGCCGTCCTACCAAAAGAAGGAAGATTCGTCACAAAATTCCCCGCGGGATGGTTATTCCCGATGGTGAGTAATTCTGTCTTGATCGTCGTGAACCTCGACATGGATCGGCGCAGTTGTCACACAGAATGTCGTACCTGAACATGAGGCTCGCGAATTGTTCCGAATGTAAATGCTTCCTTTTGCGATTTGTCTTGAAACTGATCCATCTCGGTAGATTTTATGCTGGCTGTTCCACTTTCCTGCCCGTATTTGATTCTCGCGTCGATACCTTTGAGGCTCTTCACCAGCGTTCTCCATTTGCGGTAGATGCTATTTGTATGGTTGCAGCTCGTGTGCGTGATGGAGGAGGTTAGCTTATCGGCATCCTCTCGAGTCTTCCTGACCCATCTCCAGGAACACCGAGCGAAATTTACAACCGTTGTCTGGACGCAGTCCAGAATAAATCACGTGCCACTCTTTTCTCTCCTGTCAACCGAGTGGAAGCAGTTCAAGCCATGAGTGCGTATTTTGTTGAAACAAATCTTGGTTCCTTTGACGGTGTGATCATGCTTTTATTTTAGTCCTCGTATCGGGTTGGTCCGATAATGGTTGGCTCAGTGGAGGCCATGCCGTACGGATGGCAATGGAACTTTGTCAGCTCATTCTTCATCCTCTTCTCACATTTGTCTTACGGCTTTGACAGCACTGCACAAGGCATGGCCAAAGTTACTTCGGCGCATGCAGAACAAGTCTAAAAGCTCCGACTGGTCCGAAGATCACGATCTAGTTATCGCCTCTCGGACGTGGTTTTGTTTGTATCTTTTTGAACACCAGTAAGCCCTCATCATCTCCATTGTCGTGTTCACAATCAAATTTCCAGGCTGTCCTACGGCACCGGGCGTCCAGCCATCCTCAAGGACGACGAGAGTATCTGGCAGTGTCGCTTGCTTTTACAACATCCTCTAGCAATCGAGGACGACATGCGTCTTGTCTCCACCGTAGAACTCATGGCGATCCGTGAGAGTGTTAACAATAAACTATCGCCTTTTGACCGCCCTGTGGACGAAACGACGTTTAATGTCCTCCAACAAGCCGATCTGGAATTTCAAAACTGGTACAAGACGTGGGATCAGGCCTTTTCTCAAAAGTACGAGGATGCAGGTAAGTGGGGTGCCTTGGTCGGCATGCAGTTATCGAAATGCAGTTGCCAGCCTTTTATCGTCAAAGCCTACAAATTCAGCAATTACATGCTGAACTATTTCACAACGCGACAGCGTTGCGAGGGATCAACGGCCCAGAAGATGTGCAGAAGATGCCAAGAGCACAGAGAGAGCTGGCTGTGCATTCCATTCGAATCGCGCGTCAGGGCATGGATATCACTGTCAATTCCCATTCGTACAGTGAAGGCATGAAATATGGTGAGTGGACCGCCTCGCCCCCCGTCTCCGCGACACCGACCTCCGGTAGCTGTCCACTATACACACGCTGCTGCCACGTTCTCTGCCTCTTTTCTGTTGAGATTGTCCCGCCTTTTGTAAGTACCGCTGGTCTCGAAACAAAAGTTTGAATGTGTATGACTCTTCCCCTAGCCCAAATGAATGCGATGTCCAGGACATCCGATCACAAGTGGAACGACTAGCAGCCCTGATGTCCCAAGGTAGCCTCCCAGTTACTCCCCGCTTACTTTTCTGACGTGCTCCGTTTAGTACCTGGAAAGCGATACGCTCTGACGCTCCAGCTCATGTTGAAGAGAGGGCAGAAGCGAAAAGCAGCATCTGCTCCCCTTTCTCCGGGCGTCTCACGCGAGCCCCAACGTGCTGTATCCATGACGGTTGAGCCACAGCAACATCCAATGAACCAAGATTCGTTCTCGCCCACGTATGATCTGTCGTTCGCGAGCCCAGAGGTGGCGCAGCAAATGCAAATGGGGATAATCCCCCATCATATAGCTGATGTGGACAGCATCTGGAGGGGATTTGAAACGACGTCCAGCGAACAGTTGCCTGTCTGGATATCGGACCAGAGTTTGGGTGGTAACACATTCTCGCAACAAGGCATGAATGCATTCTTCCTCCCACCAGACTACCTCCCACCTGCACCACAAATATGGTAACCCTATGTATGCTTGAATTTACCCTCGCCTTCAGTGCAGCATCTAGTCTTACTGTCTTGTCTAGCCGTGTATACCTCTTGTATGATCATTCCGAAGCCGCTATCTATTTCTCTCTCTATCTCTATAAGTCCTACATGCGTGTTTGCGTTGGACGGTCTGATTCAAACTTGGACTTGACTAAACATCCTTTGTCAGTCTAAATCAGTGAAACCCTTTAACAGAACCCGTTTTATATTGCGACAATGTCCTGAACTGCTCACTATCATACCATCATGTTGTACCGTTCACCCTCGAAACAGCGAGAGCACCCCGAGACATCCGGGAACACCAACCTCGGCACTCCATCAGACCGCAAGGGCCTGGTGAACACTCTGCCTCCCCCGGGATCTGGGGGCCAGCATTCAAACCAGATGGTTGGTGGCCTTGGAGATGTCGAAAGACCCCCTATGAGAAAGGCGTTCTTTTCTTTCTTGTCCGGTCGCCAGAAAACTCCGGTACTGGACGATGCACTTTTTAACGAGGCAAAGACGTTGCAAACGCGGCCAAACTGGCCGGACACCCTCCATGTTCCCGTGGGCAACGGAGATCGTGGAGCCTTCCGTGCATCGATCCTCGAAGGTGTACTGCACGGCCCGGACGAGGAGGGACGGAGGTTTTACCAAGGGGGAAAACAGCGACTCAGGAAGCGCAACAAGGTAGAAGCGAAAATTGTCAAACATGTAGAAGGTTTGTACTCTGTAGGCTCTCACCCTGCCAAGTGACGACACGACGAAACCTAGATATTGACAAACGTCGCAAGTTCATGCTCACGTTAGCGAAGTGCTTGCTGACATTTGGCTCACCCTCTCACCGCATCGATACGATCCTAAACACGGTATCCGATGTACTCGACGCCAAGGCAGCCATCGTGCACATTCCCGATGTCATCATCGTTACGTTCGGAGATGAGGATGTGGCCGCCGTGGAAACTCACTTCGTCAAAGCCAAGGGTCACATCGCTCTAACCCCGTTGCATCAAGTTCACCAGATCTACCGTAAGGTCCTGCGCGACGAGACGTCGGCTTTCGAAGCAACACAGGCGCTTAAACACCTACTCAACGCCGGCCCCATATACACGCTCTGGCCGCGGTGTTTCTTTGCATTTCTAACGGCTTCCGTGATCTCTGCGATAGTCTTCGGGGGCTCTATCGTTGACATGTGGATATCTGGGCTGTGCGCCTGCATTCTTCAGTACTTGGGCCTTAATGCGGCGTCGAAGAGTTCCACGTACGCCAATGTTTACGAGTGAGCCATCACCGATCAAGTGATGCTAGTACAGGTTATTCCTGATTAGACTTCCAGGATATCAATCGCGATTCTGGTCTCCTTTGTCTCACGGGCACTCAGTACCATCCCCGGAAATTTGTTTTGCTACAACGCTATTTCCGCGGCTGGCGTTGTTCTCATCCTTCCAGGTTTCACCATACGTACGTGCTTTAGATCTCACGCGGTTAATTTCCACTGAACAACCCGGCAGTTATTAGCGCCTTGGAGCTAACGTCGCGCAACGTTCTCTGCGGATCTGTCCGGATGGTTTACGCAATCATCTATACGCTTTTCTTGGTAGGGGCAGTCAGTGCTGGAAGTGCCCACGTTCCTAACCGCGGAATATTCCCTGTGCAGGGTTTCGGACTGGTCATTGGATCTGACATCTATCTTGTGATCGATCCTCGTGCGCGGCGCGCCCTCGAGGAGCACCGGACGCCAACTTACAGAGTGCTGCATGGTTCTTTCCGGGCCGAAAACGGTACCTTTCCGCTTGGAGGAGCGGTGTTTGGGTTCGCCAAGGCTGCGACCCTTGACACGAATTACCTGCTGAGAGGTAACGTCCGTTCCGTGCTGCACGTTCAAGTCACAAGTTCCGAACGTTTCTTTTTTTTTTTTTTCCCAAGGCTGTTACAGGGATCCCGCTTGGTCATGGTGGCGACAGCCACTTCCCTGGTGGCTGTTGCCCGTCCTCGTGCCGTCCTACGCCGTCGCTGCGTCGCTGGCAAACATGCAGGCGCTTTGGAGCTGGCAGCTGCTGGTGATGGTCATCTTTGCGTGCTTCGCGTTCACCGCCAGCAAGCTGGGCAACGTCTTTCTGCCGGACAGCGGTGACCTCGTATCTGCCTTTGGGGCGTTGATCATCGGTCTACTTGGTAACTTCTATTCGCGGATGACCCAAGGGACGGCCTTTACGTCGATGGTCACAGGTGTTCTGTTCCTTGTGCCTGTACGTGGACGAATGACACTTGTCACTACTCTCATCGACTTCTTTACAGTCCGGCATCGCACAGGGAGGAGGGCTTATAGACACCGACCCGAACTCGACAGAGCAGTACTCGTCAGGCTTTTCGCTAGCGATACGGATGATTCGAGTCGCCATCGGAATAACGCTCGGTCTTTTTGTTAGCCAGATATTTGTCTATGCCTTGGGCCGACGGAAAAATGCTGCCTTCTTTGCCTTCTGAGGTTCGAGGAAGCGAGGTATCGTATCAAGGCAGTATGTTCCCGAAGTGGTAGATCTATTAATTACAATGAAGTGGTTCTACAAGTAATGATTACAGTAGTGTCAGAAAATATGGGTCTCGTCAAGATATAGTGAAACGTGCAGCAAGCAGCATAAGTTAAGTTCCAAACAATTGATTCAATTCTTCCATCCGCCGTTGCAGCATGTCAGCCTTGCTGAAGTTTTGGCCCAAGGTCATGTTGGCCAACTCTGTTTTCTTCCGCTGGACCTCGAGCAGGCGATCCTCTATAGAGTTCTCGATGATGAGTTTGACAGTCGTTACAGGGCGTGTTTGTCCCAAACGGTGCTGTAAGGTAAAGCATGAGTCAGGACGTAGTTAGCCGATACCAAGTAGCATACGATGCGGTCAACAGCCTGGTTCTCTACAGCAGGGTTCCTGTGCGGTGCGCTTAAGTATTCTGCGGGAAACTGCGTATTAATAAAAAACATCTGACCAATAGGGATCCATCAGGTAAACTCGTTGTGCAGCGGTAAGATTCAATCCGACCCCACCAGCCTTTAAGCTGACGAGGAGGATTTCGCAAGCCGGGTCGTATTTGAGTGCGTCCATGGCTTTTATACGATCGTCACGTTTCATAGTGCCATCCAGACGATCATAGCGAATTCCAGCAGCATCCAAGGCGTCTTCAATCCTAACAGGCCCGGTGAGTATATGCAGAACCAAATTAAAAACACGCACTTGTCGAGCATGGCCGTCCATTGTGAACTGAAGGCCACGCGATCAGCTTCCTCTCGGCGACAAAACAGCCACGTACAATACAACAGTCTTGATGATGCCATCGTCAACCCGCCTCCCCTCACCATCCACCGCTTCCACCTCTATAGAGTCGGGATCATAGTTGACAGAATGAGGATTTGCCTTGGAAAATTGGATGAGATCATTGAGTAGCGCCTTGACTTTGGTAGATGGAATGAATTTATCCGTTCCGGCTCCTTTTGCCTTCTTTTCCCGCTTATTTCCAGGTTTCTTTTTCAACTGCAAGTCCTGAGAATGACACTCAGGCCGCACTTGTATAGCATCCTGAGGATAAAGACCAGTCTGACAAGCAGAACACGCCCGTTGGATATCCTGAGGTACATCAGGCCATCCAGGACATACACACAGCCGATAACATCCAACGCAGAAAAGGTGCTGACAACGAGTTAGGACGAGAGTTGATGCCGATGGACTATTGGTCCTCGTCGATGTGCGAGAAGCCGTTCCTTTAGTTTTCCGGCCACGTTTGGGTGCTGATGGTCCATCGTCCACACACAACCCTCCCTCGATGATTTGTTGGGTCTCTGGGGAAATGCATAGTTCCTCGTCGCATTCTACACATTGCGTAGTGGCCGCTTCCCTTAGCAGCGCAACAATCGCGGCAGCGCGAGACGGGTTGAGACCTTCTCGTTCGATTGCAGCCGCGAGATCTTCATAACTGCTAGGTTCTGTTGGCTGGATGTCTCCGAGTCCCTTACCCTCGACGAGCTCAAAGTGATCACAGATCTGCCGTAAGCGCAAAATCTTTTGCAAGATCCCCACATAGTTCTTCATAACCTCATTTTTGTTCGACAACTCGTTGAACTCGGCTTTGGATTCTGTGAAGAATTGATCGTAGATTGTTTGCTCGCGGGGATCAAATTTGAGATAGCGGAGCTCGTCTCGACGGGGTGGAAGATTGAGTATCCTCAGTCCGTCAGAGGTTGTCGTCTCCTTGGTGCGACGGAGGGTGATACATTTCATGATGGTTTGAAGTCGGGCAACACCTAAAGACTGCCCATACTTGACAGGTGTTCCAATGAATTCTGTCCATATGTTCTTGTCATCAAAGGGGTCTAAACGCAGGAACTTGATCAGAGCAAAAACATCGTCAAGCTTGTTCTGGACAGGGGTTCCCGTCAAGCAAAGACGGCGATCGGCAACTAAATCGCACGAGGCACGACTGCCCACAGTTCCAGTCTCCTTGATAGAGCTGTTTCGCATTGAACGCGTGCTCACTAAAGAGAAGTATTTGAAAAACATACTGCGCTTCATCGAGTACGACTCTAAACCAATGTATCGTCTGGAGAGGGCTAGTAGCCTCTGCCGCAACATTAGGGAATGACTTTTTCCGTTTCATCCCCGTTCGCTTTGGTTTGGGTAACCGTACCATCTGATTTCCATGTTCATCAATCTCAACCCCTGGGAAACCTCCATCGCTATCGCCATCTTCATCATCATCAGCTTCCAGAGAGGTAATACTCCGAGTTTGTTTGGAGTATTCGGACGCCAGTGTTGCATAAGTCGTGATAACAGCATCGAAATCGGCCAGAAAAACAGGATCGGGTCGACGTGCATTCCCATGGTATACATATACTCGCAACGGACGGCCACCTGTGGGACGATAAGGCTTTATATCAGAACTGGATTCCTGTTTGGAGATCGTCGCTTGAGAGGGTGGTGTAGCAGTGCCAGATATGTTGGTAGCCGCAGCGCACGTTATTCCACCACCTCCAACTACGGAGACTTCTCCTCGCCAATGTTCACGAAACTGATCCTCCCAATTCGACACCGTTGAGAGAGGGCAGATTATGAGGGTTGCTCGGCTCTTGACCTTGATACGACAAGCACGCGCATATGCAGCTTCTGCCTTGTCTTGCGCCTTTGCTGCCTTGCCTTTGCCTTTCCCAGAGTCGGATACGTTGGGCATTCCCCAAACACTCCCAGAAAAATGAGCGGCCGAAAGAGTGTCGTCGAGAACGTTCCTGTCCAGCGGAGGAGGCGGAGGCGGGGCCAGCGGGGAAGCAGCAAAAATACGAGCGGAATCCAAAGTGGCAGCAATGAGGGATACACATGTGATCGTCTTGCCTAGACCCATCTGTGGAATGGATGGTGATTACGCAATATCATTATCGGAACCAACAAACCCACATCATCAGCAAGAATGGCGCCTTTGGTTTCCTGTGGCTCGTGAAAAAGCTCCTTATGAGTCACGATATGGAACCATGACTGCTGTCCAGAATGAGGGTTCACCCTGGCTTGCCAGAGAGAGGAATAACGGCCATCACAGCAACGTTTCTCCCGTTCACGCTCAAGAAGGAAAGTGAGCGCCTTTTTCTGATGGGGATAGAGAGCAGTTCCAACTTCGTATGCTTTTCATAAAGAGAACAAGTCAGGGGATGAAGCAGTGGCGAGGACAACGAATACGATACCAGGATCAGTTTCAAGGAGCTCGTCACCGCTCCGCAGACTCTTGAAAAGCTCTTCCACCTGACTGCGCTGTATTTCGAGCGTCTTTCCAGAGACCGCGGGTGCGGTCCAACGAGAGCTACTGCCTCCTGGACCGGAGTAACCAGGACGAGCGGGGGGTAATGGCTGACGGTGTCCACCGGGAGGGGGGTTATGTGGGTTACAGTAATGATAGTTGGCAAGCCGTTGAACGTCATACGGAGGGGAAGGATGATCAAGGAAAAGTCCACACTGTTGGAGATAATTTCCGACGACGGCGATATTTCCCTTCGGAGTGTAAACAAGCATCTGCAATGGAAGGATAGGGAGCTGTCATAGGATAAAGTTCTAGTGAAGGCGGGTCAGAGGGTGAGGAGTGCTCACGTGTGGCATGCCGCGACGCACTTTGGCGTCTAATCGGATGAGACCTTTTCCAAGCATCGGACCAAGGTGGGATGCAACCTTTTGCTCGACAACACCAAAAGCCTCGCCCTGGCTGACTTCACCAGCGGGGGATTTAATGTGTGGAGACTTGATGTGAATGGTTTCCGTTGTACCTGGCTGTTTGTGAGGGTTATGCTCGTATTGAAGACGCACGCTCGCCCAGTCCGCCTCTGCCTTTGGAGGATCGTGGGACTGGAGATAGGGAACCGGATAGAGAACCAGTGCGGTGACCGTGAGCTGTCCAATGCACACGGGAGTCCTAGGGGAGATGTCGTCCGGAAGAGATGCACCGAGGAGAAAGGGAGAGGGCGGAGGAGAGGGAGAATGAGTGAGATCAATGACGTTGTTTGGTGGGTGGGTGGAGGAGGGACGAGTTGTGAACGGATGGCCGAGGGAGGCGCCGTTTTGGGAGGAGGACAGGTGTGGATGCGGGCGGGGAAGAGAAGGGACAGAAAATACGGGGCGGTAGGGCGCCGAATGGGACATCGGTGGGAGCTTTGGCGGGGAGTGCGAGTACGGCGAGAGAGCGTACGCCTGTGCGGGAGCGCGTGTCGGTGGCGGAGGGACATCGTCATCGCGGGTCAGGTCGATGTGAGTGGGCTCGGAGAGGGCGAGACTGGACATGGACATGGACGGCGCCGAGTGTGCATCGTGCATGACGACGGGCGCTACGAGAAAATGACCGGCGACGACGGCGGGCACGACGAGCACGACGAGGACAAGCCTCGAATGTAAACACAGTATCTTCGGTATCCGCTCGGCATGAGTAAGCTTACTTTCCCACGACTGCTACTATGCTAATGTCATTTCCAATCCCAGTAAGTAGTAGTAAGTCATGCCTCGATCGTCCGCTCGCAGTGCGTTCTCCTCCTAGAGTCAAAAGGATCAAGACGTACGGGGCGCCCATCCCATCGCATAGTACGCCGCTCTCGCGGCCTCCTCTTTTGCCAGCTGCTTGCTCGTTCCGTTCCCCTGCCCCTTTTCTATCCCATTCACTTCGGTCAGGGTTCAGTGTCATTCCAACAACAATCAGAAAAGACATGTCCTCCTCACCGACACAAACCACGTTCCACTTTCCCGCGTGTGGTGGTCCAGAAAACGACGGACGATACTCGACAGCCAATCCCCGTTGTGACGCCGTCTGGTTGAACAGCGGGAGAAAAGCCAGATGTGGCTGTGCTGGGGCCAATGGGTTCCCGAAATTCGGCATCCCTTTGGATGGTGGTGGCGGTGGTATTGGAGGTGGTATGCTAGGCGGGGGCGGTGGGAGTGATGGGGGCGGGGGTGGTGGCAGGGGCGGGGGCAGCGAACTGGTAGTCTGCGAGTACGGGTTGTAGTGCGTAGGCTTGTAGCCAGCCAACAAACTGGGGAGCGCGTGTTGTAACGGTTGTGTAGAAAATCCTTGCAACGACTCTTCGACCTTGGGTCGCTTTCCAGATTGCTCATCAAAGTCCACTGGCCCAAGGTCAAACGTCGCTCCATCCTCAAACACACTGACCGACAATTGGAGGAGCGCTCCGATCCATTGTTGGACGGTTGCCCATCCATGCTCTGTGAAGACTGCACCGAGATAGGCGAGGAAGAGCAGACGACCTTGCTGCACCTTCAGTTTCAGCATACTAGTCCTCGCCAAATCCGGGAAATGCACTACCTACCTCGGCCTCTACTACTGATGATTGAAACGACGGCTCGTACCGCAGTTCATCGCGTAGCCGATAAAAACTGGCCCATGTATCGATAATGTCCACCGATAGCAACCTGCGTCTGCGTACCTTCCTAAAATATCGTCTCATGACACTGCGAAGGAATGAGAACTGCGCTCACCTCAATCTCGCTCCCCATGAGCATCGGTCTCTTGTTAAACAATAGCTGCGTCGTCACCACCTCCAATATGTAGGACCCAAGCACCGATAATCGTTCGTTGTCGCGATATTTAGCGTGGCACGCAAGTCGAAGAGATTTATGAGTAAACACCTCCAACATAATTTCTCCGGAGAGCTTGGGCAGCTCTGGCAAATCTTCCGGCGGCGCATCGTACGTCACAGATCGCTGCCGTTTGCGGGAGATTGGATTTGGGCCAGATTCAAAAACCATTTCCGTCTCCATAGGCGAAGGATC
The DNA here is from genome assembly GCA_038094615.1 of Heimioporus aff. retisporus. Taxonomy (NCBI): domain Eukaryota; kingdom Fungi; phylum Basidiomycota; class Agaricomycetes; order Boletales; family Boletaceae; genus Heimioporus; species Heimioporus aff. retisporus. The sequence continues at coordinate 13,344 of JBBPUI010000096.1, read as the reverse complement.
TGCGATGTTGAAGGTTCGGAGACGAGGCGTAAGGACCATCAGCTTGATAGGCAATCTTGAACTTTTGGTTGGTGTAAGTACTTATTTCTGCAGGCAATTTGCCCAATAACGGTGTGCTTCAAGCCGAGAGCTGCCTCGTGAGATGTGGTGAGAGACGATGTGAATGCCAGCCTGTTCGCAGAGAGGAGTCATCCGTTTACGTACGTAGATACTAAACGTCGGAGTATGATATATATGCATGACCATCACAATAAGGTGGAAATGTTTCGAAAAGTACCAGTATGTTATAGCAATAAGATTACCCAGATGACTCTATCATAGCAAGTTGTCCTCCGTCTTAGCCTATCGAGCGGCCTGACTAGCTTCCCCGGTCTCTCGCTTTCGTTGTTTAAGAAGACGTCGGAGTTGGTTGGTTATTTGTTCCTGAGTCGGGTCCTCGGACAACCGCAAAATATGCCTTGCGATGCTACGGCCAAGGTTAGAAAACATAGCAATCTCGTTCAACTGTAAGCAGACCTATGAGTGTCCTGGAGGACCGGACAGTTCTCAAATGGGTGTTGGGGCCCAGCACACACCGGGCAACCGGAATACCTGAATCCTTGCCGTCTCTTTTTCTTTGGGGGGTTTTCAGGCAGTTTATCGGACTGGGGCATTGTGCGTTTGTGAGGCCGTACCACCGGCAACGGGCTGTCGGATGCCAGAGCCGCGTGTCCGTCCACACTTCCTTGGTGTCGATGGAGAGGTTCTGCGTTACTCCCATACACGACCGGGTGAAGAGGGATTCCAGTCACCCCATGCGTAGGCATTTGGAATGCAATCGACTGGTGGTGATTATCGGGGACCTTGGTATGTTTATCTTCCATCGAAACGGATCCTGGTCTAGAGACCAGTTTCAAAGGTTGACCAACTAACAGATGGCCTTGTCCACGATCATACAACGCTTGCTCTATGGCTTCGATCGCCGCTCTCTGTATTTATGTCTCGAATGTGATGCTCGCAAGATGTAAAGCTAGACACGTACTCTATCTTCCCATGGCTCGTCATCGGTGTGATTCAGCAGGATTTCTCGATACTCCATAAGATTCGAGGAACTACCCATCATATTGCAGTCACCAGGACCATGGTTGTGTCCACAAAGACCACACTTCTGGTCGTCACGATGTAGAAGGGCTGACCTGGACTGTATGGATTGAAATGGAGCAGACAGATTGCGATGTTGCTTCTTAGATAGCACTGGATTCGATAAAGGCTCTTCGACATCCATCGATTCCGTGGTAGTGTCGGACCCATCGCCGGCATCATTATGGACGGAACCATTGTACACATCGGAATCCGACGATGTCCCGGATTTCAATGATCGACCTTTCTTTTTGCCTTTGCTTTTACGCCTCGCAGAAGTATCTTCGAGATCCTCCAAGAAGTCAAGCTGTTGCTGCAAGATAAATCAGCCAACAAGTACCATGTAGAGCTCTTCAACAAACCTGAGGGAAAGCGGCAGCGGCTTTTCGACGAACGCCGCGACCTGTCGCCTCTTTTTCAGTGGCTGCGTCCTTCCTAGTAGCCATACGTTCCAGCGCCTGAGCCCACGAATCTCCATAGTCGATGTCAGCAACAGCATCTCCCATATTTTCAAAGACATCTTTCTTTGCTGCCCAGACCTTAGCAAAGCTGAACTTCAGACCGGATCCATTGGAAACATCCTCTTCATCCCCTTTGACCTCTGTTTTCTCAATGAGCTTATCGAGATCATGATCGGTGTCTGAACGTAGTCAATGAATGGAACATTTGATAATGATCTATGGTCTACTCACATACGATATCCTTGGACCCTTGGTCCCCTTCCTCAAAGAGTGCCCTGGCACCATAGGTCAGAATGGACCTCAAATCATCGCCACCGTTCTCATCGTCATCCATTTTCTGTACGATCAGATGATCGAGGACCAGCTTTTTCTTCCCCGCTTGCATGATTCGTTCTGCAAGATGTGAGACAGCTGAATCTCCAGAAACCAAACTCAGATTGACCTTCAGCAGAGTCTTTCACCATGAGCTTGAACACGAGACATGTCTTTTGTTGACCATAACGATGGGCGCGAGCAATTGCCTGGATATACATTTAGATTGCAAAAACGGAGGGTTAAAATACCATCATACTTGAAGGTCCTAGACATCATTGTCAATAAAACTGTCAAAAATAATAATGTTCTCTAACCTGATGTGGATTAAAATCCGGATCGTATATTATCACCGTATCTGCCGTATACAGGTTGATACCAACACCACCCGCGCGAGTTGAGAGCAGGTATATAAAATATTCCGAGTCTGGCCGATTGAACTCGTCCATATCCTTCTGTCGTACAGCTTGTTTGGTTTCGCCATCCTGAGAGAAAAAAGGTAAACCGAAGGTAAGCTTGGAAGGACTACGACCCTACAAGTCTAAGGTATTTGTAGTTCTCGCCTTTCACAAAGTCCTCCACAATGTTGAGAGCAATGACAAACTAAGGGTAGTCAATCAGAATACGGAGCCTAACGAACATATGAGGTCTACCTGACTGAATAGGAGTACTCGATGTCCTCTTGCCTTCAGCTTCGGTAACAGTGGCCTCAGAAACCGAAGTTTCGCGCTGGCATCGATCAATTTTTCGTGAGCCTCGCGCGGCTCAAGGTTACGAGGCTCGATGTCATTCGAGATCAAGTATGGGTGTTGGATACACCTGACAGAGATTGTGAGTTGTTGACTGTAAGCTGCATGAGGACATACTTCCGTAACTGCATCAGCATGTTATTCATATTTGTTTTGGCGATTCCCGGACGACCCGCTCCAATAGTCGTCACTTGCGTGAGGTGCCTGAGAATATCCAAATTCTGGCCTAAAATAGACTTAGTTTGCTCCCCAATAGACGGTATATTCGAAACCTCACTCAAAATTGATCGATAGATCTCCTTTTGCAAGGGGGTCAATGAGAGTGGAACGATGACTTCGTTCTGACAAGCAGTGTATTCAATGAACTGTGTCCAATGGGGAGAAAGTATATACCTTCGGTGGGAGTTGAAGTACCTCGCTCTTGATGCGACGAAGGAAATACGGTTTCAATCTCACATGCAACTGGCGCACCAGGTCTTCGCTGAGTTCCTCGTACTCCTCTTCAAGTGCTTCGAGATCCTGCCATTTGTTGGAGTCCAAAAAATTCATCAGGTTGAATAGTTCACGGATATTGTTGTTCAGCGGGGTCTGAGAGAAGTGTTAAACGGAAAATAATAACAAAATATGACGGATCTTGACTAACTCCTGTCATGATGATTCGATGAATTGGTTTGAGCTCATTCAATTTTCTAAACAATAAACTGTTATCGTTTTTAACTTGAAAAAGAAATGAGGAACACCATTTGAATGTTTCATAAAACACTCACGGCGTTGACCCTCGTCAACCACTAGAATCTCCCAACGACCCACATTCTTGAAGACAGTAGTGAAATCCTTTGTGTTCGTTACAGTCTCGTACGTAGTGACGAGAACGTGGTATTTTGGTTCATCTTTTCGTTCATGGAATAACTCGTACCGCATGACCACATGCCTCGACTTCGCGTCTCCAAAAAATGGTACTACTCTAAGTCTGGGAGCCCAACGAGAGAACTCCCGAACCCAGTTAGTGATTGTAGAATTTGGGACAACAACAAGCGCAGGAGCGGCAGCGAACTTTTCAATTGCCGTGCCGAGAAACGTGACAATCTGAACAGTTTTGCCCTTGAGATTTTGTGTAAAAATCTTGCTCGCTAGAAATAAAATGATGACGAACCAAACCCATGTCATCAGCCAATATACAAGGTTGTCGAATCCACCAATTATCACAAAGCCAGTTGTACCCGTCGATCTGCGGTCTCATGAGCAAGCATTCGAACAGAGTAAGGTAACAAACTTGAAATTTCATGAGCTTCAATTGACTACCCTGTCCAAGATCAGGCTGCTCGTCCAAGTCGCGTCTAAGAGCATGGGCATCGTAACCATTCTCGGCACGGGACTCCATCTGGACGATCTCTTTGCGCGTCTTTTTGACGTAAACCTTCCGGGAATCGATGAAGTTCTGGAATGCACGCTCATAGGCATCATATCCTGTCTCTCCGCGGCGAGGTGGAGAATCCCACGTTGCTGTATGGAAATTAAAGATTGCCACAAACAAGTTAAGGATACCGACCTTCCTCATAGCCAAGATCGTCCCACTTAACGAATACCCATATGACCTCATCGATATGCTCTAACGATAAATTATTCCCCGTCCTAGACAACCAATCATCTATTTCTTCCATTAATGACTCATCGGGCTGTTCACCCTCTGCGTAAGCTCGTTCTAGCTGTTGTAGGGGGCTCAGAGATGAGTCATCCGCATGATTCTCATAGATGACACGCTTTTTATGTTGCACATTTGCGCCTGGGGGGCTCCAGAACCGTATATCGAGAACGCGGTCGATAGTCTTCCAAGGTAAAGGGATTCGTTGCTCAGCATCTGGCAAAGGACCAAGTGAGATATCCTTTTCCTCGGTAGAGGGGCTAACTTCGTGCGTCGTGACTACTCCGGGTTCAAAGGCGACAGCTTCCTTGCTGCTGCCACCGCACTTGTCAACATCCATAGTCGTCTCGTCAGAAAGGGGTTCCTCTAGCAACGAGACTTTGGAGCCCTTGGTAAGGAAGTGCTTTAGTTTCGACAAGTTGGTCGAAACCAGCCATAAGTGAGGCACCCATTGGGTTCGTCGATAGCCGCGACCCGCCCATTTCACCAAGTATTCTCGAGGAAGGGAAGACCTGGGGTCAGGTGGATTCGCTGAAGTGGGCTCAATTGAACCTGGAGGGTAGGGCCGCCAAGCTAGAATTCTATCCAGTGGGTAAACGTATGATGCGCAATCAGCACAGCGCCAATCGGTTTCTTCTTGGTAATGTGCAGCGAGGGCTGCATCCGCCAAGGCTGCATTACTAGGGTTGGGCAAATGCTGATAATGAGCAAGCCGTTTGCACGAAAAGCACCGGAAAAGGAGTTCTTTAGAAGGTTGTAATGAAGTATCGTTGGGAAGGGGCGATGTATTATCGGCCATTTCAACGTCATGGGAAGCACCTTGCGTGGGTTCAAGGGAGATTGAGCCGGAAGGGAGCTTGTTTTCCAGGGATGGGTCAGGTTTTAAAGCCACTTCTAAGCATCCCATGCAAATTCCACCCTTCATACATAATCCACAAATGAATTCAGTTGTTTGGTCGACGTCGAGCTCCTTGCGGTCCGGTATATCGCGAGCCAAAGGTTTGGCAACCTCTTCATCCTGCCTTGTCAATTGTTCGCTATCACGAGCGCGAGCAGCCCGCACGATCTCATCCCTTTGGGTTTTTGCAAGACACTTCCAATGGGCGGCGACGGGGCATTTAAGGCTAAAAGATTACATTAGTCGGACAAAGTTAGGGCTTTAGATATCCAAACCATCGAACCCATCCTCCTAAAGCACGAATATGGTCTTCGTCGTCATCAGAGACACTTTCACGATTTCTGGACTTGCGCCCGCCTTTTTTCACTCTCTTCAACTCCACATTGGCAGGACGCTTGTGGCATTTTTCGCAGAAATCTCTGTGTGCACGGAGGGATAAGGTCATTTCATCCTCATAGGAGTCAAAGTCGAGATCGTTAATGTCACGGAAGTGCCCGTAGGCGGGACGGGCCGTTGCAGGACGTTTCTTCTTGAGCTTCCCTTCTGCGGCTTTAGTCCTAGACCTTGGTTGAGGGCTATCGCGATAGGTGTCCCCGTCGGACTCTTCATTGTCGACTAGGTTTAACCGAGCGTTTCTCCGGGTGCGCGTAGATCGTCTAGTAGGGGCGAGAATTTCTATATCCGAGTCTACTTGACCGTAGCCACCAAGATCTTCACCAGAGTCGGAAACTGATGGTTCTCGTCGGGTACGATTGCTGCGTAGTTTTTTAGGACTAAATGGCAACTTGCTTTGAATGAGCATTTTGTTGCCTGCAGTAAGACGAGCAGATCTGCGCGTTAGGAACCGGCTAGTGCCATCTTCATCCTCGCTACTCTCGCTGACCTCTTCCGTGAGAGAAGAGTCCGAAAGAGGAGAGTGGGATGGGTCGCTTTCAGAGGATGCCCTTGAGGTTGGGTTGACCGTTATTCTACCATTCATTCGCGAGTATTCGTGGACATCATCGGAAGAAGGATCAAAATGGTCAAGTAGACCCTGTGCCTTTCGGTGCTCTGGAGAAACTATCAGAAATGTGGTTGAAAGCAATTTCGTAGGACACACGGTATTCATCCACAAGGTCGCCGTAGTTGGCGAGGAATGTATGCGCAGAGACCTAAGGAGAGACTCAGTTCAACGTGGGGAAAAGAAGTGACAGGAGCGAAGGGCAACTGACTCTACGTGCTAGGCCATCTTTGAAACGCACAAAGAAATGAGAAGGTCTACCACCACCGTCCAACGGATATTCCCCGACGACAGCGAGAATATCATTGCGGGCAAATTCCGGATCACCTCCAAGGTATTCCGGAGTTCTTTGGTAAAGCTCCTTAACGGATGGAGCAAGTCTTGGTAGAACTACGTAACATTTCACTTTTTTCCGCGACGCCATGGCGAACCGAGGAGGAGTGCTGGGCTCTGGGGAGGTGAGGGGGGAAAGTTGGGAAGGGCTGAAAAGGGATGCTGGATCAGAGCGTGAATCAGCCATCTCGACCGCGCATACAACCATGGGTCATTCACGCGTTTCCGGCAAACATGGATTTATTTGAGAATGCTGTATCGTAAACAAATAAAAGATTTGTCAACATCACGTGATACCAATATCTACAGTCTGCAGGTGCAAGTGTACTACAAGTATGTAGCAAGTGTGATGGCAAGAGGCTTGTCATGCAAAATGTGTGCTTTGCTACTACCTCTGCAAAGCATAAGACATGGATGCTGGGGTGTCATCTCAAGTACAAAGAGAGGAAACTATTCACCAACAAGCAAGGATGTGAAGGAAACCCAAGTATGCCAAGACACATATACACAACTTGCCAGTAAAGTGGCAAGGATGGCAACAGAGCAGGCAGTAGTACCCAGATCATAATTAATACTTGGTGTCAGGGAAACTTCTACAATGCTTGGTGAGCCTGGAGATCTGAGAGAGAGACGCCCGACCCGAGGGTGGGACGTTCAGATTTACATGACTCAAATTCGAACTTGTCGGACGTAGAGGACGTTCGAGCTCAATATGGCACAGTCACCACCTCAGCGTCGTCCTTCAATATCCAGTCCCCTCACCAGCCCACTTAATTACCAAACTACCCGTCCTCTCCAGATCACTAGACCCCCCTCCCGTCCACCAACACCAAGCAACTCCTCCTCTCCGAAGACCGCCTTCTCGTCCCCGACCCGTCCTCATCGTCCACAGAGAGCCGACTTGAGACCTCGTCAGCCTTCTGAAGCCTACACCGCGTCCGAACGTAATTCAACTTCCTCCCGCATAGCCAACGACTCGAACGCACGGGAACGGCGCGACAGCTCCAGTACAACCCTCTCCGATGCTTCTGTTCAACATCGATCCATAACCAGCATCTCCCTTCTGAACAAACCTCGATTAGACTCACCCCGTTCCGCGACGAGCGAATTATCAGGTCCCTCTTCATCCTTCATTCTCTCCACTTCCATGGCCGCTTTCAGAGATAGCGGTGAATCTAATTTTCGTAGGCATGAGCTCGTTAATGGCGACAATGAGGGCAACCATGATCCGCAACGACACTTAGATATCGAGCGGGAAGTCTCTCGCCGGGATCGTATGAGAGAGCGCTCCTCCCTCAAAGGACCTAGCCCAAAAGCTAAGACCGGTGAAATAGATGGTTGGTCCATCATTAACATCGAGCACGAAGTCATGGTTTTGATCCAATGCATCCTAGCCATTCTGGACCAGATCAGAGATGAATGGGATTTCGTCATTGATCCAGATGTATGCGTATTGAGTGATGCTCGGGTCGTAGAAACACTCACAATATTTTTCAGTTCAACAACGTGGACCTTGCCCTGTCTTTGCTGGATGATACTTCCACCGGTAAAAGCATGTCCTCGTTCAAAAGGACCAAGGAAATGCTTTCACAAGCACTCAAGGGCTCGGTTGATCGTCAGTATTACCTTCTTCCCAGTCCAATGTCTGGCAACTCAAGAGTCTTGAAACAGAACACTACAAAGCTTTTGCTGACGCGTTACCACACCATGCTGCGTTGTTGGGCCACCTAGGGCAGGCCCAAGCACAAATCCAAGAAACACGTGTCGCTCTTCAAGAAACTAAGGAATCCCTAGGTACCAAGCGGGCGGACCTTGTCCAACTGTGGGTCAGAGGACAAACTTTGGAAGAAATGATGCGACTGTTGGACCAGATGTACGTCCAGTTTACCGCTTTGGGTGCGGATGTTAAATACACCATAGCGAACATTTGAAATCTGTCCCAGATGTCCTCGAGGCTCTGATTTCCGAGAAGCGCCTTATACAGGCTTCGGTTCTGCTAATACGAAGCCTCAAGTTGATCAACAACCCTGATATGCAGGAAGTTGGGGCCGTTGCAGACTTACGGGCGTTTCTTCTCGGACAAGAAACTGTGAGCCTATCACCTCACCTTACTGATCTATCGGATGGTTCATCGCCTGCAGGCATTGCGAGATATCTTAGTTGATGAACTTCACAACCACCTTTATCTCAAATCATTCTGGTGTGACACGCGGTGGGCTCCGTATGCACCCGGTCAGACAACGCGTACGTACCCAGAGACCAATTGTATTCTCCACTATACTCAATACATTCAGTACCGAAAGCGGAGTTCGAGTGCCAATCGACCCCGATGAGTGCCCCACACGGTTCGATTCGAGTCCCGTTAACTTCATTTCCTCGGAATACTCATCTCTCGCGTTACCTCAACGGCCTTGCGAGCCGACCAAACGACGCCCCTTATGACCTTGACGACGCTAGCTTTCGTATCAGTGTCAGCGCGCAGGAGCTGTCATCGTCACTATCGGCCTCAGCCTCGACATCTTCAAATCTTGCTATATTGGCTGTGCCGAGCCCTTTAAACCTTGGTCACTCCGGTGTCAACCCTGAGACTGACTCGTTCACTTACATCGAGACACTTTTGGAATCACTGGCGATCTTGGGAAAACTGGGGAATGCCCTTGACTCCGTCATGCAACGGCTACAAAGCGAGATTTTCTCCTTAATCGATATGACTGTCGACGAAGTTGAAGAACGGGCGGAGGAGTCGAAGAGAAGTTCGGCCCTTCTCACGGCTGCGCTCGGATCCAAATCTGATGGTGGATACGTCTTTGCTTCTGACGAATTTCCTACGATGAGCTCTGTCCGTATGTCCATTACTCCTAATGGCCCATCTACCACAACATCCAGTCTTCGCCTTGCTGCCCTGGAGTCGACTTCAAAATATTATGATTGCGAAGTTCTAAAAGACCTCTTTTGGACGATATACTCCAAGCTGGATGCCGTAATCCAAGGTCTTCGCGTGGTATTCGAAGTCGCTAATCGTATCGGATCAGTGAGTACGATTAAGGTTGGTTTCGGTTGAATTCGAATATGCAAAACCCCTTTCCAGAGACGGGAGTTCAAAGATGCTTCTGGGGCCAAACCAGGAACTCTTTTTCCTATGGCGGACGTGTGGTTGCCAATGCAAGCCGAAGTGATTCTGCCTTTGAGCATAAAGAGATATCAGTTGACGGGCAAATGTTAGGTACGAACACTGCTCAACGACTATCTGACCGACGAGGAACGAAGCGCTGTTACGGGTCGGAATCCAATCACCTCCATTAATGAGGTACTTCGTGAAGGACGATTCACACGAGACAGGCTCAAGGTATTCATCTATTGGCACCCTTAACTCTTTGGGTCACACATCACAGGGAATATTTCGGTTTGCGGACACTGACGCTAAATATGCGGGAAGAGCCCTTCGAAGACACGAGAATGAACTTATGCGGATCCTCCGAGATACTATGCCAGGACTCGTGCAGAGTTCTGCAGAGAACGCGGTACAAAATGCTTTGTCCTCACTTGGTTCTGATGAGCGAGTCCTTGACGCTGGGCAACATCATCGTTTGTTGATCAAACCAGATGCATTCCATGTTAGTGTCTTGTTCCAACCGACCCTCGCTTTTCTGGATAGGATCGCGAACGTATTACCTGATGGTATAGAGAGCGCTCGCTCTGTGAGCGAGGTGCTGGATGATTTCGTTTTGAAAGTCTACTTGCCACAGTTGGAGGAGAGGATATCTTTATTGTTTCACCATGCAGTATCTGGTGCGTGCTTTGTGTTTGGCAACACTTTGTACATCCGTTGACCATGCACAGCTCCGGACAGTTTTCAGCCTGACATAACCTCTATTCGCTTCAGTCATCGGCCTATTGTCAAGGTGCGCCAATCGCGCTCTCATCTCTCCTCTCTATTGACTCTTTGAAGGCGGCCACGGAGTTGATGGCTTTGGTCAATTCCCTATGCGCAATGCTTCGCACGACCCCCTTTCACCGCGAGAAGTATTCGAGGCTCATTGTCGGCGTTATCATCCAGTTCTATCAACAATGCAGCCATCGTTTCCAGTCTCTCGTCGCAGTAGGTGGGACTGAGGGTCACTCTTCACCGTCGCTTGCTGCTCAGTGGGCACAAAGTTCTGAGCTAAGCCCTTGTTTATCTGAACTTTTTGCAGCAGAGGTCTGTTCATTTCTTGTCACGACGCAGGCTGAACCTATTTGCGATCCAAGGATCGGGTAATCAGGCGGCAACTATGTAAACAAGAATCCCGTTTGGAAATGGGCTACCTGGCTCAACGACCCGTGGACAAAGGCGATCTGAATTCCTCGGTCCGCAACATCTCTGCGCTATGTAGCCTCTACCGAAGTATTGTATGCGAGCAGCTTGCCCAATCAGTTCATTGTTTTCACGTAATCCTTCGTAGGCTTGGTTCACGCAGGAATTAGATGCTTTGAAATCATCCACTGAGGCTCCAAGTTCACCTCTGTCGGCCCCCTCTCACTTGTCTACCCTTTCTCCAGGAATGTCTTCCGCATCTCCCTCCCGACACAACATTTCCGCAGACATCCGTATCAGTTTGCCCCTATCTCAGGAGATGACATTGTGAGTATTTCAGCTTAGGATGACATGTTCACTAAATATATGCACTCCAAGACGCTTTGGAGCGCTATTGAAAACATATACACAGTTGGCCGAAATTATCCTACATACAATCAGGATCGAAATTCGTTGTAGGGCCATCTACTATCTTGATGCGGCCTTTCGCCATGTAGGTGGCTGTATACAAAGAATACACCTTACTGACATTGCCACCTCAGGGAAACTACCATGTCGATCATGAAGCAGGAGAACCAGATCCGTACATTGTTGATCTGAACGCGGAGCTTAGCAGTTTTGATGAATGTACTTCTGCCACATTGCTGAAGAATGAACAAGAGTCGGTTGATTTCACATCCGCTTTACCGCCTGTAGCTGACTCGCAGTCGTATAGTTTCGTATTCTTTGGCCTGGAAGACTTGGTGGAACAGCTTCTTGTTTCGAATGCTCGCCAAATACGCATGGCAAATGACTTTGGCATGAAGAAAGTTGATCGTAACATTCGAGCACTCCAGCAAAGCATTCGCACCATTGGTGGTGGGGAACAATGTGCGCAATTCGAAAGAGTTAGGCAATACTATGCACTCTTCTTGCTAGGCCCCCAAGTATGTATTCCCTCGCTAGGTTACGTCTGGTCCTGACTACGTTTTCCTTTCAGTCTTTACTGGATAGTATCCGTACAAGTACAGTGTTTTCCTTTGACGAGTATAAGGTAATGCTGGGCCTTCAGTGCGGTGTAGATCAAAGCCTTGGAGGCTCTGCAGCGTCCAGAGCTGCGGACCGCAACTACAGCATGTACAGTATTGAGTTGCACGGACTAGAGTTAGAGTGCCGCACTGAACCTTGACGTATCTACTGATCATATTAATGACTTATGCTATTCGCGTCTTCTAGAGTGATCTGTGGACTTGATATCACTGATCCATGGAAGGTCTTCAGCATCGACGAAGCGATGTCGCGTGGAATGTAGTCTAGAAGCGGATATCGCGTTATTTGCGAGCTGAACGTCGTAGGTACGGTCATCTGTGGTCGAGGATAGTCGGGGTATCAAAATTGGAACTCTGCCCAGAAGAGATTGATATCTTCGTCGAAGCCACCGAACAGACGAACGTCCACCACACGGATTTGCTTTCAGGACCGGGCCTCCCTTTTGCCCGTTCGATGGCCCCGGGGGTAATTCCCCCAACGCGAGCAACTCTCGGAGGGTGGTGACATTTTGGAAACCGAAAGTGAGTGGAGGCTTCGAGAAGATTTGCGCGCCGGTATGATTTTCAGGGTGCTGAGGCGATACCTGAAGAGGAGGGTACACCTTTTTCCATTCGTTTCTGAAGAAACGCCACCGAAGGTTGTGTTCGCGGCGCCTGCTTGGAGGCCCCAGCACCAGCGTACTTGCATGATCCCGTAACCCGGGGGGTGATATGAGCTGATGTTTTCGTAACGGGCGTGTCGTGCGCGAATTGCCAGACATAAGAAGGGCGACGAGTTCCGGAGAGTAGATAGGTGAGCTGATCTTTCCTTCAATCCGGGCAAGGAGTGGGGCATTCGGATCCGATAGCAAAGGCTGGGAGACGTAGTGAGGTTTGAGGTAGTGGACATGACTGCGGGCATTCACACCTCCATTAATTCCCAACGCAATTTTCCTACTCGTCCGTAAGCAATGTCGAGGATGCGATCGAAGGCGGTGGATTTTCCGCTGTTGGCATCTCGCAGGCGCTGCAGGACCTAGGTCGTCTCAGACGGTAAGACGGATGGCTGGGAGAGTCGCAGGGGCACTCGCCTTGGATACCCTTTTGAGTTTCTTCCTGCGGAGTTGGACCGACTCGGTTTTGAGCAGCGAACGAAAGTCGTCTGCGCCCTTGATCCTGAAGAAAAGACTGCTGGTGATGAGCTGCTGGCAGACGGGGGGTGCGGTGGGGGCGCACCGGAGATGGACATGGGGGAGCGAGTTGACCTGACGGAGGTAGGATCGATACAGGGAGAAGATGGAGTTGGGAGTACATAACATAGCCACATATACATTGTAGATGGAGTGCTCCTCGTCGTCCAATGCGATGTGCAACGCCAACGTCGGCCTCGCGAGAACTTCGCTCGCACTTCCACGCCAACTGCACCACTCCTCCTCTCCTTCGGCCAGCGTGCCCCTCCTCCGCTTCCCCTCCTTCTTCTTCTCATCCTCCTCCTCCCCCTCCTCGTGCGCGCCCTCTTCAAGCTCCCG
>JBBPUI010000095.1:0-40465 GCA_038094615.1 Heimioporus aff. retisporus | reverse complement strand
GTCCGTAATCATCCCCATCGCTGCTGCTGCCCTCGCGGATGGCGAACAGCTCGTCCGTGTCATTGTCCCGAAGCCATTGATAACGCAGACCCTCCACCTCCTCACGGATCGGCTCTGCGGTCTCACTAATCGACGGATATTCTACCTCCCGTTCTCTCGCTCCCTCGAAATCGACCATCAGAAAGTGGTTGCCCTACACCAACTTATGTTGGAATGTATGCGGGAGCGCGGTATTCTTGTCGCTCAGCCGGACCACGTTTTGTCTCTCAGACTAGCGAGCATGGACAAGCAACTGTCGAGAAGAAAAAATGATCAGGTGGCGCAACTCCTGTTGGGACTGCAGAGGTGGCTACATTACCATTCACGTGACTTACTAGATGAGAGCGACGAAATCCTCGATACCCGATCCCAATTAGTATTCACCATCGGCAACATGCAACATGTCGATGGCTCCCCGGAGCGATGGACTATCACTCAGCAAGTCCTCGGTCTTGTAAACAAGCACGCACCTTCCCTGCGTAACATCTTCCCGCTTGGAGTGGAGTATGAACCAGGACCGTCCGGATCCTTTCACCACTTTCGGATTCTACAAAAGTATGCTGGGGAGAAGTTGATCTCATGGGTGATCGAAGACATTATGGATGGCCATCTTCCGGGTGTCAGTTTTGGACAGCTCCACTCCCACCCTGGTCTTGAGGATGCAATCCGAATGTTCATATCATACGAAGATATCCCTTCCGAGAAAGCTCAATTGATAAAGAATTCCTTCGAGGAAACACCGCTGTGGCGATGTCTGCTGCTGCTACGTGGTCTCTTGACCGCTGGGATCCTGCTGTATACTTTCAAGGAGCGGCGGTGGAGAGTGGATTACGGCCTCGACGCCACACGGACCATGCTTGCAGTTCCGTACAGAGCAAAGGACGTGCCGGCACAAAGAGCCGAATTTTCTCACCCAGACATCGCCATCATCCTTACGTGCCTGTCATATTATTATATTGGCCTCGCAGAGGACCAGGTGAAACTTTCCTTCGAGATTCTATTTGAAAAGCATGTTCCATCTCTGGACTACGAGCTGTGGATCCAAGCATGCCCTGATATACCAGAATCCCTCCGGACCTTGCGTGGTGTCAATATCGAGTCGATGAGGCAATGGGACACTCTGTATCCTTTGTTTTCGCGGAATCGGGCAACGATCAACTTTTACCTATCGAACGTTGTGTTCCCGAAAGAAGCCAAGGAATGTCCTTCGAAACTTCCGAGTTCGGGTTGGGATTTATCAGAGAAGAAAACTCGGCCAGTGACAGGTAAGTCGTGAATGATGCACTACGGGCGCTGATCAACCAAACGCTCGTTAGGATTTTCTGGAACGAATGATGGACAACATTTGTTTCCATTGCATATCACGCAATGTGACCTTGAAAATCAAGGGGGGACGAATGCAAAGGTTCTATGGTATCTTCTACAGCCAGAGAATAATCACTACGCATGCACATCGCACCCGAACGGCGAGCGGCGAACTACACGCGAATTCCTCCAGCTCCTAGTTGCACAAAAACCTGAGATCCGCGTCCTGCTGGATGTCGGCGCTCAAATGCTCGACCTTCAGAACCATGAGCTGGTTCAAACGTGGTTGGATATCAACTCAGATGCTTCTGCTGCAATATATTTCAACGAGCACGACGAGTTGATGGTGTGTACGAGAGATGGCAGCACACAGCTCTTGCGATCGTCACCATTCGCACAGCAGATCGATCGGTGTGTCGTGTATCTCGATGATGTTCATACGCGCGGTACGGATATCAGGTTTCCAACCGGATTCCGTGGTGCCATTACGCTAGGCCCCAAGGTCACCAAAGACCGCTTGGTTCAAGGTGTGTGCACTGCAAGCCATTTCATCCAAATCCCTAATAACTTGTGGTTCATAGGTTGCATGCGGATGCGGAAACTCGGCCACGGACATTCTATCATGTTTTTCGCACCTCTCGGAGTGGATTTGCGTATCCGCGGTGTAGCCGGAAAAGACAAAGATCCCTCAGACGTGATCAATACCACAGATATTTTGCATTGGGCCATTCGGGAAACATGGGAGAACATACGTCGATGGGCACCTCACTGGGTGCAGCAAGGAATCGAACACGCATCCCGATACTCTGCTTGGACTGATTTCTGCGCAGATCAACTGCATTCGGAAGAGCTAGCAAAAAAGTGGCTCCTACCAGAAGCCATGAAGTTAGAAGACTTCTTCGATCTGAGCAATCCTCTAGGCCATGCCCTTATGAGTAATCCTAATATCCGTCAGCGCTATGACGATCTTGGCGTCCTATCTTCATCCTTGCTGGCAGTAAGCATGGATGAAGAGGGGGAGCGAGAGCTTACCTACGAGGTCAGACGTGAGCGACATGCCCAACCACAAGTTCGGCCGGCAGCGTCAATTCTGCCACCACCTGCGAATCATTCCATTCACCCAGCTGTCGTTGACTTTATAAGGACCGGCGTCATTCCCAAAGGGTCAAATTGCTTCGGGACAAGGAGCAATGCTTTCATTCCAGCCATGGAGACACTACAAGGAACCTCTGCGGCTTCCGATGAGCCGTACATTTGGAGTCAGTCTGTGTTAGTTACCGCAGACTTCGCAAAAACCGTTGAAGCGTCGGGAACTACGGGAAATTATCTGCGCCCGGTCCAATGGATTGTTTCGGCTAACAGAGGTACCGGGCATGTGCTGGTCATCTTGAGCCCTCATGAAGCGAATTACCTGCTTCCGGAGATCAGGTCCAGCGGCAAGGTCCATCTCCATCTGTACACGCCCCGCACAACCAGGTCAATGAAGCTCTGCGATGACCTTGCCTTGTATAGTATTCCCATGGTCCCGGACGAGTGGATTCCCCCCTCCCCTCAGCTTATGGATCAGTTGAACATGTTTGCCGGGCAACTTTACCTGAAAGACTATGTATCATACATTCGCATTTGTCGTTTCCTGGGGGTATACGCAAAGGACCTGCAAGGGGAAGAGGAAATTGTGACACAGCCTGATGGATTCATCTTGCCGATAGACCGAAATCGATTCAAGCACTCACGAACCGAAATTGCGCACACCTTTGCAACCACGCCCCTCGTTTCTCTTAGGGCATTGATGAAGCTTCGTCGCAAGGGTTTTGACTATTCCTCGACGCACATGGGGAAGCTGCTTCATGGGCGGCTACTCGCGGAAAATGATTTTGACATCTGAAATTGACATACCTTTTTTTTTCCTTCGGGTGCATTTTGATCAGAGGTAAATTGTTCAGTCGGATTTTCTCAATGATATCATGTGTCGCGTGCTTTTGGACTCAGCCAACCGATCCCTTCTATTCAGCAATGTAACAGCCTCAGGACCTTCCACAGGTAATTTCGGTTCCGGGTGTGTCCGACTTTCAAGTTGGTACCTTTCTTTATATACTGCTCTGGCAGGACGGTTTCGTGTCGTATATCCCGATTTTCGACCTGAACGATAATGTAGCTCGTCTGTGCTTCAGGTAGAAATATACTAAGTAATACTAATTGGCTGCATATTTTGTGATCGATGCCATAAGCTTCCGCGGGATCATCCATGCCGTGAACTGTAGCTCCTAGTTACGGCCATTGCTTCGCACCCACCGTGGCCCATATCCAGGTACTTCACTTCGAGCCTATTTTATTCCGAACGTTGCCCGCTCAAGGAGATTCCCGGGTGAATTACTTGGCAACTGGTGTACGAAGATAAACCGGAAGAGGCTGTCTGTCGAATTGACCCCATGTCCTATTCCACTCTCCCCATTTTTCAAACCCAAGCGCACTTTCAAGTCTTTCCGTCCGTAGAACCCGCCTCAAGGGGCCCTCCGCAACTACACTCGTCCCCGTCTGCGACAGTCGGCCCAAGTTCATTCAAAGCGCCCGCGCACAAGCATGCCCACCACCTGCACTCGATACCTCCTCGCGAAAAGTCTACGAGGACGCTTATCATCGATCATATGCTCTGGGTGCACGCCCGCACAAGATTCGCACAAGCGCGCGCAGAACTCGGCATGGCAGACCGCACTGGTGGCCCCTCGTCACCCAACTTTCGTTTCCGCGAGCGACCGGAGCAGTACGACGAAGAAGACGAGGTGTCGAGTGACGGCGAGGCCGTCGAAAAACTGAAAGACAGTAGTGCGGGCCATGGAAACGGGCAAAACGAGGACGAGGACGCGAGAATACAGAAACAAGACCTCGCTTTGGCACGCAGTCTTAGATTGCGTGCCATCGCCCTTGAAAAGGTCATCACTTCCATGCTGGACCAGCCACCGCCCCTGCACCCGGTTCCTGCCATTGGTGACGAACCGCAATCTCCACCAGGATCTCCCAAACGCCGCGAATCCCAATTTCTATCGAAAGCGTCCCACCCACATACACTGCCAAACGGAGTCCGTCTCCGTCTTGCGCTTGCCACGGTCATCAACGATCTCTTTGCGCGACAAGTGCCTGTGGCCCCTTATCGACATCATCATCACCCTCCCCCGATCGTGGTTTCCGACTCGATATCGAAAAAGGGATCAGTAGACTCCTTGTCATCACATAGCACACCTGTGCCCCAGAATCCATCCCCTCACCCGTCCACGAGCACGAGTCAGTCGTCGGGAACAGTCACAAGTCTTCTCCCACCATCACTTTTCTTCCTTGCTTCTATATCTGGAGCCTCGAGCACACAACCATTCCCATACCCTTCGGCAATGGGTGGTATACAAGGGCCACGGATCGTTGTGCGTCTTTATATTTCCTGTACTCCTATAGATGAATGACTATCGACCGATTCAGCCGGGATCCCAATCCCTTTGGAATGACAGAGTTCGTAGCCTTTACATGGAAGGTGCGGATCCTTCAACAGCGAATTCTCCACCCGCTTTGCGGTGCCCAAGGCATCTGCACACAGGGTGCGAAATTTGTGTTGAAGCTAAACAACCCGTTAAAGCGCCAAGTGGACCGACAAAGGGGAGGGCTGGCGCATGGGGAGGTGAAATCACCTCCCGACCTCCCCCCCAAATCGGGTCAGGGAAGAGCATGGGTGGGAGCGGTGGCGGTATCACTGGTTGGCAAGAGGGTGGTGGCATCGGTTCTGGACTTGCGCACCCCGGAGTGAACGGGAGTGTATTGCGCAGAAAGTACAAATGGCTTCACCACGATCCCGAAGATGCCGGCTATGTGGGCTCGGGTGCCGGCAATACACGCCTCTACGAACTCATTCCTCGATTTTTACGCTTGTCAGCGCTTGTCGCGATGGAACTGGGCGAAGAACTCGGAGAGGACGAGTATGAACAAGACTTTCAAAGAGCGCGATCTGGGGGTGTACGTTCGGTGTCCCCAAGGTCACCTCATTCCCCTATACAGGCGCGAAAAGCGCAGTCGGAGGCCGAATCGACTCCCCTACGGCCTTCCCGAGAATGGTACATGTTGTTCGCAGGCCTACTCACTCGAGCAGCTTTGGAAGGGTACCTCACTGGCGGTTGGAGGGGACCTGCCGCCGCTTCCTGTCTGCTCTCTGTCGGACTGGGCATGTCCGACGAATCGTTCCATAGTGACGAAGACGAAGCAGATCTAATATTCGAGTGGTTTGATCCGGATGATCTTCCTGCGTTAAAAGACGCGACGCAGATTATGTTCCCATCACTAAACGCCATGGCCAATGGAATGCCCTCGCGCAGGGAGGACGCGGAGGCTGAGTTCGAGGCGGAAATGAAGGAGCGGTTACGGAGAGTGAGCTCAGCACCTTTGCCATACCTGTGACGCCACTGATATATGAAGTTTAGTTTTACGCCATTCCAGCGCTGACCCCTGACCTGTCCACGCATATGGAAGATTTGGCATGGCATTTTCCGGCTGAGCCCGTTGAACGAGCTGCAGTTCGGTTCTGTGAAGCTGTCGCGAAATGGCGGGGGAAACCGGAACTAGAAACCGTAAGTCTCACCCGTTTCATCATGTCTTACTCTTACGTGCCCAATGCAGTACAAAAAGAAGTCCAAGGACCCTGCCACACCGGCCATGACTATTGAATCGCTCGTCCATTCCAATCCAACCAGTCCCACGTCTGGCGCCACCGTTATTCAACCAAGTCTGCCGAAGTCCAAGCGACCCCCGATTGAGAACTATTTCACTGTTCCTCAGTCTCTTATCGGACGCAAACGCCAGCGCTCATTGGATGAAGGGGATCGCTTGACGAAAAGGGTGCACAGTGGCATAGCGATTTCTGCGGTGTCGTCCCACTCTTGATGAGATCTTAGACTGGCCGTATAGGCTCACCCGCATCATTGTACAGTATCGTTATTGCTGTTTAATGTTGATGTTCGCCCTTCACTGTCTTCCCCCAAATTGTATCCCATCTAGTGAAACACATTCGCAATCCTCAAGCCGAATTTCCTATTCACTCAAAATTTCAGCTTCTGTGGCTGCAAATTTGAGTTTCACATCCAAAATCAGGGACTTCGGTGTGTTGCTAACGTATTTCGTAATGGACGTTATCAATGTCTTTGTCTGATGCGACACCTTGTGGGCGCAAGTGTATGTTTAATGTCTCACTTCTCATCTGTGCGGCGTGGGTTGTCGCAGGTGAAAGTGAGACATGATCGAATGGTCAAGTGCCCAATTCCCTCGTGTCTTTCTGCTATATAGGCCCGATGGCATGAGTTGACCTTGTTCAAACCCACACGAGATGTTTCAGCTCGCTGCGTTTATATCACCCTCTTTTGATGTGATTCCTCTCACTGCAGTTATCCCGATCTTGTTCCTAGGTCTCCTTTCTGCGAGGCGATATATCAAGAGGCGGAGAGAGAACCCTCAGGGGCTACCGCTCCCCCCAGGGCCACCTCGCCTCCCGATCCTCGGAAACCTGTTAGGGATCAAGGACCTCGGTGCCCAGTGGTTGACATATGCCGAATGGAGCAAGCAATACGGTAGGGCGCTTCGCTGTTCCGCTCGTGTTCGCGGCCTTGACGTCATTACGTTAGGCGACCTGTTATACCTCGAAATCCTGGGTCAAAAGATTTTGGTGATCAACTCGGAAAAGGTGGCGGAGGATTTGTTGGATAAGCGCTCGAACAACTATTCGGATCGGCCTCAGGTGCCGATGGTGACGCTGTGAGTGGCATTTCCTCTCATACCTCGGATGGACTGACGATCTTGGCGCAGGATGGGATGGGAGTTCAATGTCGGCTTCATCCCTTATGGACCGTGGTGGCGTAGGCATCGCAAGGCGATGCATCATGTGTTGAACCAGACTGCCATGCTCAACTACCGCGATATTCAACTGGACAAGGTGCACCAGCTCGTGAAGAACCTTATGCACGTCCCGGAGGACATGGAGATCCACCTTCGAACGTAGGTCGGGTTCGTTTTGATTGGAGGGGTCGCGCTGATGCGTGTAATGTGTGTGATGAACCTAGGTTTACCGGGTCGACGATCATGACGGTCGTGTACGGCTACAACATGGCCCCGAGAAACGACCTGTTTGCGTCGATCGCGGACGAAGCGAGCGAAATGCTGACGAACTCCTTCTTTCCCGGCGCGGCTTTGGTAAACACGATCCCCGTTTGTGCGCATCGCGTTTCCTTTCGTGTGTGCCTTCTCCTTCTGACGCACACGTGTGCCGTACACAATGCAGTGCAATACCTCCCTGAGTGGTTCCCCGGGGCTGGGTTCAAGCGCTTTGCCAAGAAATGCCGAAAGTTGACGCGCGATATGAGGGACCTGCCATATGATTTCGTACGGAAGCAGATGGCAGAGGGCATCGCGCCGCATTCGATGGTGTCGGAACTGCTGGAGAACAAGGAGGAGGAGGGCGTGATCAAGTCTGTCGCCGGGACGACGTATGCCGGTGCGCTTCCGCTCTTCGTTCTTGGCTTTTTTCCTCGTGTGCTGACGCGCCACCGTGACGCCAGCGGCGGTCGAAACGGTGAGTGTCGAGGTCACGTGCTGCCGATGCGTGCGCGCTGAAACACGGTCATGATTCCCAGTCGTCCTCGGCGTTGTCTGCGTTCATGATGGCGATGGTCATGTTCCCGGAGGTGCAGAGGAAGGCGCAGGCCGAGATCGACAGCGTGACGGGCGGAAACAGGATGCCGGACTTTTCGGACCGGCCGTCGATGATCTACCTGGAAGCGACGTACCGGGAGGTGCTGCGATGGTGCCAGGTCACGCCCCTCGGTACGCTCACGCTCTTATACTCAGGATCGGTCTGTGATATGAAACCGATGTGGTTGCCATGCAGGTGTGCCGCACATGACGACAGGGACGGACGTCTATGAGGGGTACTTCATTCCAAAAGGTGGGAGGGGTCACGTTCATATCCGAGCGCGCCCATGTTGATCGTTCTTCATCTTGATCGTGGTCGTAGACGCGATCGTGTTTGCCAACATTTGGTGCGTGCGGAGATGATGATGTCCGTGGGACCGTGGTTGACTGAGCGTCTGCGTGTTCCAGGTCGATGACGCACAACGAGAAGAAGTATCCCGACCCGATGCGGTTCATGCCCGAGCGGTTCCTCGATGCGAACGGCCAGCTCACGGACGACATCGGCGAACAACAGTTTGGTTTCGGTCGGAGGTGGGTCTGGTGATGATCTACGACTCTGTGAGGTGTTCATCACGCCATGATAGGATCTGTGTCGGCAAATATCTGGCAGAGGCATCTGTTTGGATAGCCATGGTATCCGTCTTGGCCGTGTTCAACGTGAACAAAGCCAAAGATGAACAGGGGCGTGATATCGAGGTGGTACCTCAGTTCACCCCCGGCGTGATCATGTGCGTGTCTTGTGACGTTTCGCTCTCAAGGATTGGACTGACGATGGGTCTGGTTGACGACAACAGTCACCCCAAGCCATTCCCGTTTTCGATCACGCCAAGGTCACCGCATGCGGCTCAACTCGTTCAACAGACAGAGATCAACACCTGATGCACAGATAGAGAATGGATCGTGTTGATCAGTAACATGATGTACGGTATATTAAGAAATGTATATAGAACGAGCGATCGTAGCTGTGTCACCCGTGTTTGACGACGCCTCGAGTCAAGGCGCTTCTCGATTCAGGAGTGACATACGAATGGGGCTGACTACCCAAATTGTATACAAACATGTTAGATGCTAGAAGCAGACTAGCTGCTGTGTGGTCGAGATAAATAATGATGGTCCAGTAACGAATGTATGCTGTATGCTAAGTTGAATGTGTGAGTAGGTGATGTACAACAAATAAAATGATCTGATGGTCGTGACCGTCGTAGATGCAATGGAGAACATGAATGCACATAAAGTCATTAAGTCATTTACGGCTATATCCTGTGGTTCGTGATTGAGTTCGATCTGATGGATTGTTAAAACAACAACTCACCATCTTGGCTGAATTTGTCGTTCTGGGTACAGATGCATCATAATCTGATCGGTGATAAACTCTGCCTCGACCTGAGAAGAAGAGGGTCTATACCCCGACTGTGACGGACGTCTGAGTGGCAGTTGCGGCGCTCGTCCGGCGTCACTGGGTCGAGAGGGACGTGGCAGGTGGCCCATGCGGCCGGGAGGAAGTCCATATCCGGGTTGTTGTCTCCTGTCGCTACCTGGAACGTACACGGGGGCGTCTTTCCCCCACCGCCGCAGATTTGAGTCAGGTCTACGTATCTCGGATATCGTTCGCTTCCGCTGTTCCTCCTCCGCAGCGCGCCGTGCCATGGTGAGCTCTTTGAGATAGCGTTCGGTGTCTTGCGCGCGGGACGACGAGATCTTGTATGTCCCTTCGCAGTAGAAGCCGCCGGGAACCCCGCGGCAAGGATATACGCCCTTGGCAGTTTGGGGGTTGTTGGGGTGGATGCAATCGGGCTGGGAACACTTGTTGTGGTAGGGAGAGGGCCAGCCGGGCGGGAGCGTCGTAGGCTTGGGTTGCTTGGGTTTTCTTGAGACTGGGGAGGGGAGGTCTCGTGAGCAGAAACGCGCGAGGGGGTAGCGTACGCACAAAAGATCATGTGGGCTTCGTCAGTGTGGGTACTGGTTCGGGCGAGAGAGGGGGGGACCTGGCGTGCTTAATAGCTGTACTGGATTATGAAAGGGTCAGGTAAGCATGGGGGTGCACGGCCAGACATGCATTAAAATCGTGTCAATTAGATGAGGTCACTTGCGGTGCGCGTTGGGTGCATCGCCGCAGTTTCGGGTGGGGTCATTTTACGGTTGTGATCCGGTTCGAGCAAGTGGGCGGCTGTTCGCGATAATGCGACCCCTCAAGCTTGTTGTTGTCCTGAAAATGTACTAAGCTTGTCCAAACGGCCGAGGAAGGGTGCAATGGCAGCGTCCCACAAGGGCATGCGGAAATACACGGAGGAAGCAGAAATGAGATGAACATTTACTCGAAGGGGCAACATCATACCGGCTGTCCGCGTCCATGGCTGACGGCGCGTGAAAATACAGTAATTAGCGTCCACGGTGTTACGCGTCCTTGTTCGGACGTGTTGGCTGCGCGACGAGTCACCGTGCTCGCTTGCCGAACAATTGAATAAGCAACAGCCTCGCTCGTGACTACGACGCCACCACTGTGGCAGAATGGCACTTGGTGCATGTCGGGACGTCCAGGAGGGCCAGGGGACGATGTGTCACACCGTGCTCGGATAGCGTAAAAGGCTGCGGGTGATAAGAGTAATGGACCTAATCCTCGAGGGGAACACGAGGCGAGACGGACTTGCCTTGACCTTGTTGGACGTGATGTGCCCTTTTCCTTCAGCCTTCCTGATCCACTATTGTTGTCATCGTGCCGATTTAGACGACGGTGAGCTAGTTGTGTTATCCTTGGCATCGCCTATCGGGTATCTACAATACTGATACTACATGCTAAAACTTACCGGCATCACACGTGGTGGTTGTTTGGCAAAGGCTTCAGGAATCAACAAACGTCTGGACTTTGACCTCCACGTGTGACCGATAACGAGCGTCCATGGCACAGAAACGAAAGGCTGCCGACGCAGGGCTCGATGACGCTGCGCCTTCTCCCAAACGCCCATCAAACACGACGCTGGCCTATCCCAGTCTGTCGCACCCGCCGCCAAAGGCACCCCCGTTTCAGCAACCAACTCCGCTGCTCACGTTTTCGTATACTCCGGACCACGTACTCGAATTTAATAATTCTGCGATGCGTTACTATCTCGACCCACCTCTTGGCGCGGACCTTGGTTACGGGTATGATAAGTGGATCAGACGACCCGACGAGCGCGGCCGACTGGACGCGCTCCTGCAGTCGTGGCTGAGGTTCAAAAAGGATCTGCCTAACGGCGCCCCTGAAATACACGTCATGAGCTGGAGAGGAATCATGACCAAGTGAGATCCCTTGCTCCTCGTTGTTGACGGATTCACCTAGCTTGTGAGAGAGGATTCTTACAGCGCCTTATGAAGAAAGGGAGGGCTGGGAACTGAATGTCATGCGAGTTGGCGGAACGTTCTACTTTGAGGAACATCTGGGGGATGCAAAGCTCAAAGAAAAGTAAGAGACACTCTTTGTATTATGTCACGCTTATCAGACTCTAGGAATGACATGGAGCCTCGCCAACGGCGTCAGGTTTACTATGGCTATGCGTTCGAGTCTTACTGCACGACTTCTGTTCCTGGTCGTCGAGAGACCACGTCGTCGCATAACTTCGGGTGGGGTGGGGACGTCAATACCAATGTTCAGTGGTGCTGCGTCGTGAAAACAAAACTCGGCGACCGCAGGATTGTCATCGGGGGAGAGGTCGACTGTATTCGTGGTATGCTCCACGAGTCGTCCTGAGCGTCGACTCATTGACGCACACAGGAAGGTACACGGGAGGCACGGACAATTTTGTTGAACTAAAGACTTCCCTGACGATCCGAGGACCATCCGATGAGGTCAGGTTCGAAAAGTGTGTACTCACGGGTTACTTTCACTACCGACTCAATCTCGTCCAGAAAACTGCTCAAATTCTATCTGCAGTCTTTCCTTCTGGGGGTGCCGGTATGTTAATCCGAGCTCTTATTCCCTTTTATTCATTTCGTCGTGGGACAGGAAATTGTTGTCGGGTTTCGCAAGCCCTCCGGTCAGCTCGTGACGACCCAATCGTTCCGGACCGTTGAGATCCCCCGATCAGTTCGGGGTAAACCTGGAGGCTGGGACCCCCTTGTCTGCTTGGCGTGGGGAGACAAGTTCCTGTCGTTTCTGCACGACGCACTTCCCGTGCATACAGGGACGAACGTCTGGCGCGTCGTATTTACGCCCAAGGTAGGGACCACTATCACCATGCTTGATATGTCAGGGGTGGAAGAAGTTACGGGAGGCGATGATCGCATTGGATTCTTACCACGATGGTACTGGGATGAAATAGAGGCCACCGATGGAACTGGATGTGTGTCTACCAATTGTGGTGCAAGCTCATAAGGATGGGCCTCCGACATGGGTGGCTTTCCCTTGGGATAGCGAATGTGACGGGGGAAGAGATCATCTGATATAGACCCGCGTGGGGTGATATCACACTCGCGAATCCATGTATGGGTGTTATTAACATGTGCGTGAACTCCGAAATCTGTCGCTCTTCTAATTAGTCCGACTTGCTCCTGGTGCTTCGGGCTGTCCGGCAGTTTCACCCGGTCGCTACGGGGCCAGCTCACATGCTCCGAGAGGCGACCGCACGCGCTGGGCTCCACTGGCGGGTGTTTCTGGTAAGGTCCAAGCCATACCGTGGTCTATTGACACCTCGTCCTCGTCGTGTTCTCATCGTGTTTACTGTGCGGGAGGGGCCTTTTCCCGCGTATGTATCCTGTAATACACATCAGGCACAAATCGGAACGTTCTGGGTATAAAAAGCGTGGGAATTAGGATGAATAAGACGGGCGCGTCGCGCGTGGCTTCTCCCTAACGCGCTCCTCACCATTTCACACAGCGGACAGCCCAGGCCCATCGCCGTCCCCAACAGCGACCACAGCTGTCCCGACGTCGCCCACCACAGCGTCCGGTGTATATCTCTGTACTAATTCTGTATATACCAGACCCGTTTCGCAGCGGACGCGCGCCAATGGTCACGCCGTCGTCCTCGGTGACCTCTCCGTCGCCCCCCCTCGCATACGTGCAGCCACACAGCCCGTCTCTCTCGACGGACATGGATCCGTTGGAGCGGGAAGAAAGAGACAAGGTCGTTCGAAAATTTCTGGCCAGTGCCGAACTTTCCGTCGTGAGTGTCCGTGTCCTCATCCACCTCGAGACGCGTTGGCACTCCAATGCGTCGCGCCTGCAGCGGTGTCGCCACCGTACATGCTTGCTGCTACCCTCCTCTGTCTTTTGCTCGCATATCCCGTCCTCTCGCCGTGCTCAGTCCGAATTACACCCGCTAACATCCCCTGTCTCACCCTCGCCAGGTCGTCCGTGGTCTCCGCGCCCGCTTGTCCTATGCGTCATACAAAGCTGCCCATAACATTCCTCATGTTCCACTTAATGATCTAGAGGCCAAGTCGCACGCAACCTCTGCCCCTCCACCCCGCTTGATCGGCAGCAAGCGCAAGGCCACTGGGGGCCACATTCAGTACACTCACCCTGCTACCCATGGCGGTCCGACACGCAGAATTGATAATGTTCCTTCCCCGGCAGCATCCGCGTCATCAATGACTGCCTCCTCGCGTTCTTATTATTATCCCACGGGTACTTCATCTTCCTCTAATTTGCCTCAGAGTCTCTACACTGCTCTTCTCGGGCCACCCCCGCTGAAACAAGCACGCACTGTGCACAATTCAGCTGATCCTCCCGTGCAAGCTCCCTCCCGTTCCACAGCCGGATCTCGTGCACGTCTTGGGCACCGGGCAGGCCACTCGATACCTGCAGTGCGCAGTATTGCTGAGGGTACACGTGCCCAGTCGCGTAGCCGAAGGGAGGAGGCTTCGCGGATCAAGGCGAGGGGCAGCAAGGGAAAGCAGAGAGAATCCGCGGAGGAAGCGGCGGATGTAGAGAGAAAAGCTGTTGCCACGCTTACATCACTTCTCCAGTCACGCCCATCGATTGCCAGCGCGTCTTCACCTCGTTCCTCCTTGTCCGCCGGCTCCGAAGGGTCGTTTCATTCACTCTCTCATTATGCGCAGAGTTCGGCCCGGACGGTCACGGCGCCTTCTTCCCTGGCGCCATCAGCAGAATCGTCCTTCTCTGCTCCATCTGCCGCGAGAGCGGCTACTCCGCCACGCGCGAATCATGACAACATATACTCTACCCCGCGGGCTGATGACGAAGAGGCAGCGAACCTGATGTTGTATTTACACACATCCCCGTCTCCCGTGCGTCCCTCTACGACGCGAGATAGGGACGCGAAGGACTTGGCGGCGTTCCGCGCGTTGGGTGGTGGCGGTTCGCTCCGCTCACAGGGTAGGATACTCTTCGGAGGCGACGATGGGAGAAGTCCCTTACGGAGCGAGAGCAACCTCACTGTCGACACCCTGCCAGGGAGCCAAAGCTCCCAGACTCTGAGCGAGCCTCACCGCCCCGACATATCGGGTGACAACCCAGGGTCGCTGGCCCCCGCGGCACCGATGGAGCCGACAGTGATCCCCCC
Organism: Heimioporus aff. retisporus; assembly: GCA_038094615.1. Classification (NCBI taxonomy): domain Eukaryota; kingdom Fungi; phylum Basidiomycota; class Agaricomycetes; order Boletales; family Boletaceae; genus Heimioporus; species Heimioporus aff. retisporus. Next base: position 25,907 of record JBBPUI010000095.1, on the reverse strand, counting down.
GACCCCTGTATCTGCTTCTTCTCCACCATCATCTCAGTTGCTTCAGGCACCTTTGTCTCCTTCGGGACAATTAGAAACCCTCTTCCCCCACGACTCGCAAGCCCCACCGACGCCCGGCAATGTCCCATTTAATTTGAACGACTTTATCAACGTTTCTCCCTCCCCTGCAACGACCACAGTGCCTCGCGCTACGATTTCATTGAAGTCCGGGTCTGGCGCGAATCTACGGACAGACTTGGGACGAAAACTATTTGAAGAAGAGCAGCACCGTCATCATCAGCATCTAGCGGTACCGTATCATCACATTGACGGATTGCGACCCGAGAAGAACGGAAGTAGTTTGGGAGCAAGCATTGACCTCTCGACCCGTTGATTCCTGCGACAGCGTTTCAGGACACATTACGATCTAACGCGTAAATTTCCCCAACGTTTATTTCGACAAATCAATTCTAGGCGGAAAAATGTTGTATCAACACAACTGTATCAACCTTATGGCTGACGAAGGGCGGCAAGTTATCTATTCAGTTGTCTTCATAGTCACTGCAAATGCATGGGACCAAGTCACGCTCAAATGCCATGCGCACGTTTTGGAACGGAAATCCCCGGGTATCGTCGTTATTTATATAATTTCTCATGATGCGTTTGTCTCGACGTTTTCTATCCTTATTATCCAAATTTCTCGCTTGGTTTTTCTTGTATAGTGACTCGCTCGTCGCTCTCCACTTCCATTCCCTTTTTTGTTGTCTCCTGTACAATCTGATTCCTGAAACCATGGCACATCTTGGTTTTCTCTTACCTTTTTTTCCTCTCGATTATTAGTATCTCGTCTTCCACATCACCTGTTTTCTCTCTCTCTTTTTTTTGGCCTGCTTGGCCAGGCTTATGTTGATCAACCTTGTTGTCCACGATGTACTCATATTTCTTTTATCCAATCCAAATTTTTCTCTTGTTATGTGTTCGTGGGGCTAACTGTGTTGAAATCCCTAGGAATTTGGACGATATGGTTTGATTGCCGCGCCACGGTGCTTCATGGCGCCCACACAGGACTACGACGAAGTATGTAAGGTGCACAGTCGAAGCACCGCAGGGTCAGTGTCACCACAGCCTTTTCCCGCACAACCCGTGAATGTCCCTGGCTCTTTGGTTGAACCATCCTTCGTCAGGCACTTGGATCTTGATCGTCGCGTTGGCGCGACTTGTACTTCGCCATATCCTCAGGGACCTGGCTTGTCGGACACTCTACCTCTGCCTCGCCTCGTCCGCTGAGGGCAGGAAGTTTTCCACGATGATCGCTCGTATCTCGGAACGCCCGCAAGTACGTGATGACGTCCGGGCGGTCCTGGTGCCCTGCACTCGCCCCGCCTGAAGCAGTACGCATAAACCCAGCATCGACAACGGGCAGTGCCTGACTGGACAGTAAAACAAGGAATCCAGAAAAAAGTATGGTTGAAATCGAGGACATTCGTTTATCTTGCCCGAAGCAAGTCGAGAAGGCTAGAATCATGGAGGGTTTAGCCCAGCCAGTGTCCCAACCGGGCACGTGATGTGGTGGCCTCGTGTGCCAAGGACGCAAAGTTTCAGTTTTAAGAATGCTTATGCGGTGGTCGTAGATCGGATAAAGCTCCGTTGGCGTGCCTTTCACAGCTTTTCACAAGTACGCTCGAAAATGCCGTGATCCGATCGTGAAACACCGTATGGTACGCTTACCATCTTTGCCTATCGAGGATCGATCCTTCACGGATTCATCTGGATGCCTCACCATAGAGGATTGCTGAAAGTCACTGCGCTAATAATTAGCTCCATATGGCGACATTGCGTGCCAGCGCATACTCATACTCATCAGGTTTCCATGCGTACGTACTTGGGCGCTGTAGTGTCATGCATTCAGAAGCTCGCCAAGAGCCAACACGAATGCCGTTCCAAGCCGTCTGTATATACCGTCCGTGGACTTGGCAGCGTGTCCCTGATATAATACCTAATCTCTGTTTATAAAAGGGCGTCCGAGCCGTTTTTTGTCCTTGAATTGGGTTTCAAGGCGTCAAGTCATGGCTTCCGAACTAGAGGCTGCCGTGAGAAGCATTCAACAAAACAACTACATATCTCGTATGTTTTCTGTTGCAGATCTATGGGCGGGCCGTCTGATAAGCGTGCTACAGTCGCTGTGATTACCGCCGTTGGATACGATTATAGTGAGTTGGCAGTTCCGTTCGTTTGAACACGACGTACCGATGCCTACATGACCAGTTCTTACACTCTCGAACGAGGTGTGCCACGTTCTCTCCGTGTCATTTAGGTTTTCTCCCTGATCTTCGATGTAGATTGAATATGTTTGGGTCGGCGAACAAGCCTTTATCAGATCGACGTGCCTGTCCCTGATCATATTGTAGAACAAACCATGGACCCAGGTGTCAACAATGTTCCTTTTTGTGTGTACCACGTTTACATGGGCGATATCGCGATCGAGGAAAAAGCTGACTGGTTGTGATAGGTGCGCTACTTTGGCCTGTACTCGCTCATGTGAGTTCAGTTGTGGCTGTCAGACACGTGTCAATGTTTACTTGGAATGATTTTTCAGACTTCCTACCCTCGGTATGTTTGGCATTCCAAATATGATGATCAGGCCGTGACGCTGTCTCAAGTCGGGAGTAGCTTCCTACCTGGTCCAGCAAAGGTACGTTTCGTGGACATCGATGGTCGATTGTACTGAAATGTTCATTCAAGACGTATGTGATCGTCCTATTTTCGTGTTTAGGCCTTTCTTACGACTGACGGATCTGACAGTTGTGAGTTTCATTATCGCAAGTTATGTTCACGCCCTCGTCACTGACGTTTCCAAGGTGAAATCATCAACATCGTTTATGAGTGGACGTTCTTGATATTCATCGGCTCCGCTGATTGTAAGTTATGTCTCTGTATTTCTGAAAAATAGATGTTGACAGAAGACTATAGTCGTCATGATCCTCCGCGTGTGGGCCATGTACAATCGATCCAGAATAATAATCGCCATTCTTTTCACGTTTTTCTTTCTTGAAATCGTTTTTACGCTCGTTGGCGTTATAATGTACAGCAACCCGAATAATCTGACTGGCAAGTAAAGGTTGGCTCAACAAAACATGTCTGACACTGATGTGCTACACCGCGCCCGTCGTCCATCGCACAGCAATCACCGCCCAAGTTCTGAACTTCACGGTTTGTGCTGCACAGCCCAATTCGATCACCTGGACGAAAGTGAGCGTGATATTTCAAAGTATCCACAGTGTGGTGCTGTGCCTCCTCGCGGTCGCCCAGTTCGTGCGGCAGTCGATTCAGATGTATAGCACGACAGGGTCGTGGCATCCGAATCGATACATGGCCTTGTTCTTTCGGGAGGGCATCGCCTACTTTTTCGCGTGCGCCTCTTCGTCCCTTTCTTCTTGACCCGGAAACTCATGTTTTCGACCGTAGGATTTTGCTCTTCGACATCATCGACGTCTTGGGGACCTCGGGCGAGATCCCAACCGGGGGTTGGCAATACATCCTGACCTCCATCCTCGCCAACGTGCCCATGTACTCGCTCGCCCCGCGGTTCATCATCAGCATGCGGGCGCTGTACGCGCGGGATGCGCACCCCGTGCGAGGAAGTGGGGTGGACAGTGGGTTTGGGTTGGGGGAGAGGTCGTACGGATCGGGTGGGATGGTGTTTGCGGATCAGGCGAACGAGGATGGGGAGGAGATGGCGATGACGATGGAGGACGGGGCGCGGTAGGTACGGCGGCTACCGGCCCGATGACAATCATGATCGATCTGATCGATTGATTGATCACGGCGTTTTTCGCCGTGTGCAGTGCTGTTGGCCTATCCCTTCGAAGCTTCAAGTCGTTAACTGGCATTGTACTGTACTTTCGTATGCTATTGTGCGCACAACGGTCCACTTATTGTTTGGACCAGCCTCCGTCTCCTTCTAAATCGGAATGCTGGGACCAAGAACGCTTTAAATTGCGGGCTCGCTGTGGCGTTCAGTTGAAGGGAGAACGTTCACACGGGTAGTCTTGGCTTGTCGGAGGGCTTTCAGACGGGTATTGAAGCACCGATCCAAAAGCTCTGGTTGGGGTAGGTTGCTGTGCACCAAGTACCTACAGTCTTTATGTACAGGAAAGGAAAGGTGCACACAGGGCCCCAGGCCCGTCGGGGGACATATCATAGTATTACATAGGCGCGAGTGAAGTGAACTCAAAAGTTCGGAAAAGACACGGAATTCGTTACATTCATACCAGCCTGAGGAGCAGTAAGTTAGAACAACTCGCTTTGGGCGCTCACGCTCGCACTCCCTCGGCATCAGCCATTTGGAGGGGGACATGTGGGAGAAGTTGCGGCGTTCGAAAACGTTCTTAATTTGGTACATTAAACACTACCAACAAGGATCCCTCCGACCCCATGAAATGGCTGATGGGAAAAGGAAGATACTGGGCACTGCCTTAAGCTGTACTTCATGAACCTGTCATTGTGTCACCATTTTACCCACTGTTAACTCCAGAGCACCAGCATGCCAACAGGTGCTTTGGAAGCTCGCTGCAAGGCAGCTCTCGAGGAGATTCTAACAACCTCGCAACGGATTCGTCGCTCCTCGTTGGCGTATGGACAAAACAGAGCAAGTTATCGAATGATTGCTGAAGACATCTGCCGCCGGACGGAGAGAATCTGTGCATCTTGTGACGCAGTGCTGCAAGCCTTTACCCTCGAAGCCACCGCTATCGACTCGAATTTTGCCCTGGATGTCCGAATAACTGATTGGCTATTGAGCGGAGACCTGCGCTCATGTTTGGGAAAACTGAAAGAGATAGACGACATTCTGGCGCCTGACGGTCAAGTTGCTAGTAGAGCTATTGCTCGGCCTCTCACATCTGTCGAAGGCAGGCTAAATGCAGCCATGGCCATCTTTAATATTCACGCCAATCTGTTTCGTTTCTTGCCGATTCCCGATACTTTGTAAGTTTTTGGACAGCTGTCCGAATCAATGACTAACTCGCAGCTCAGGAATCGTGGAAAATTTCTCCGTCAGCCTGCTCCATTTGGCGGGCTTATTGCAGAGGGCGCACAAAATCTGCGGACGGGCAGCATGTATGTCGTGATGCTCACCAAAGAATGTTTACCCTCTGATTACCGTCGAAACAGAACTGAAATAGGCCCTGACTCAGAAACGGAATACTGTACAGCTGTCGAATATGACACATTATCGGAGCATGACTCCGATGAGATTGCAAACAAACTACCAACGAACAACGCTACGCACCCTCTGCGTAACTGTCTCCTCTTCGTACTTCATATCCATACCCATTAACGATAGAATTACCACAGAAAAAAAGCTGGACGAACTCATAAGATGGCTCTCTCCATTAAGTTGCGCTGAAACGCACAATCGAACCCTTCAACTACGTCAAGAGGGCACATGTATGTGGTTTCCCCAGATGGATATATTCAAAAACTGGAGGACAACTGCAACTCGATTTTTGTGGATGCACGGAAAAGGTGGGTTGTCAATACATCATGGGCCATCACAGCTAATAGTTTGAATCCTTCCCCAGCTGGCTGTGGAAAATCAGTTTTAGCGTGAGTATGCCAGTTATACTTAGCATTGCCGGCGTTGATTCTTGCTAGTGCATCTACGATCGAGTATCTCGAAAAGTCGCTAAGAAAGGAGGAAGTAGTACTATTCTTCTATTGCGACTTCAGAGACAAGCAGTCGACGAGTCCGGCGGTGATTATGCGGTCCTTACTCTCTCAGCTGCTCTGTCATATCGGCAATCTGGGAGTTGATCCTGGGGACCTCCCGAACAAGATACTCCAACAAAAGAGCGAGGGTACCCTATCGCTGGATGACCCCGATAAATTTTGCGAGCTAATATGGCGTGCCGCAAGTTGCTTGCTTTACGACCCCCTCATAGTAATCGATGGACTGGACGAATGTACAGATATCGAGGTGCTGCTGCGTGCAATCGTCAAGTTGAATCTGGGGGACGTTCGATTACTGGTGACGAGCCGACCCGATCAGGTCGTCATAGATCATTTTAGAGGACTTGGATCACTATCTTTGGAAACTGTGATAACGCAGGTTGCAGGGGACATAGCATCACATGTCATGCAAGCAGTTGACTCGCGCGAGCAGTTAAGATCTACGGATTGGGAGATAAAGGATGAGATATGCGTAACATTGAATAACAGAGCAGATGGCAGGTGAGCTCTCCTAATCATATAAATTGACTTGAACTTCTATTCTGTCATCACCTAGGTTTCGTTGGGTCCAGTGTCAGCTCGAGACTCTGAAACGGTGTTCTGGAAGAGAAGCGCTAAGGAAGGCGCTGGACAACCTCCCTAACGAGCTAGAAGCAACATACGAAAGGATCTTGGGAGAGATCGACGAGCGTAAGTTGGAAGGGGAGTTGGCGCGACGCACGCTAGCCTGGCTCGCCGTTGCACTGGAGCCCTTGCGGCTAACTCAAATCGTTCATGGTCTCACGTGCGACTTCGAGGAGGGCGAACTGGGTAATATCGAACGCCGGACACAGCCGTTAGGACGTGCATTGATACATGCTCTGTCGAGCCTTGTGACACATTACGAAGAGACAGATGTTCTCACTTTTTCACACCTTAGTGTCAAGGTGTGCTCCGAATATTTCCCATGTTCACAGTCCCTTCATTGCCTTCCACAGGAGTATCTGATGGGCAATGCATCTTTGCCGACATATCACATCACCCCTCATGAGGCTCACGCTGAGATAACACAACTTTGTATGCGCTACGTTTCTCTGGTTCTAAAACATGGACCTTTCTGTGGTAAGGTTCCACCATTGCAACGCTTTCCTACGCTAGCCTACGTCCTCTCTTCTGGTTTCAATCATCTTGCACATGTCGGCCCTCAATCTTCAGACTTCCTTGAAATACTGAACTATCTCGGACTGGATGTTCGCCGTCATCCCTCGCACTGGGAATCTCTGTGCGAGCTACGAGAGGAATATACCAGGTGGTCTTACCCTCCGTGGCCGTCATCACGACACGACTTCGCGCTCTATGCCTTGATTGCTTATTCATCTCCCGGGCTTTTTCGAACATTCCTTGGTAGTAGTCATAATTTGAAACCAAGGGTCTGGACCAATCCGCTCGTGTATGCTGCAGAGCTCCGGAAGACAGAGCATGCAATGGAACTCTTGGCATATGGGGCTGACGTGAACGAGCGCGGTTTCGTCATTGATGATCTGCGTCATGCCTTCCCCCTCGAGATTGCTGTGGACCTCGGGGAGGATGAACTTGTCGACGAACTCTTGCGAAGAGGATGTGTAGTGACACCGGAGCTTCTCTCGACTGCCATTTGCATGCCATGGTGTACCACTCAGGTATTGGTGAAGCTTATGCAAACTGCCCAGTTTACGGAGTGGACGCGCGTCATCGGAGATGAAACGTTGTACCGATCCGTATTCAATAGTGCAAGGCCGAATGCAGGAGACACCAGGAAAGCGGACGAAGACCATGTAGCCTTGGCACGTATACTTCGCAAGACGGGCCGGGACCTCTCTGCGGACAGTCCATTCGGGATAGAGTTGATAGAACGAGCTATACACGCGGCCCATACATCAATGCTCGACTTTCTACTTCCCTCAGATCAACCACCACCTTCTAGATTTCTCATTAGTGCATCGACTGGTGATACTTCTGAAACCGTACCTGTGGTCCACTTCTTGCTGCAGAAGGGAGTCGACGTGAACGCCGTCTCGGACAGCGGTGACACTCCACTCCATTTTGCCGTTAGGTGTCCTTGGGAGCCACGAGGGCTGGAGCTAACCAAAATGCTCGTCGGTGCTGGATGTAGACCTAGTGCCTGCAACGAACGGGGTGAAACTCCGATGGTTGATGCAGTGGAACGTGGTCACCGCTCTGTCATCGAATTTTTGCTCTCATGCCAAATCCCGTTCCCTCCTGATGCTCTTCATATTGCGTTGCGTCGTCGCCTAAGTCTTCCGATGATCCAATGGCTTATTGCAAGAGGTGCCAATGTACATGCCATATCATATACTGGAGAAAATGTACTTCATTGTGCCATCATGGGGTGCATACATAAAGACGACGATGGAGATGAAGACAAGGACAAGGACGAAGACCAGGGTGAAGTTGAGGATGTGCAATCTTATAGTGAAACTGAATGTCTAGACTTGGTAAAGTGTTTTCTTGAAGCTGGTTGCAACCCACTCCAGAACCATGGAACACGCACAATTCTTGAGACTTGCATTACACATGAAAATACTCCAGTGGCCGAGTTCCTCCTCTCGCACAATATTGTTCAGCTCCCTCCTAATATCCTCACAAATTTGGGGCAGCGAAGTTTTCCTCTCCGATGGACCCAGTTTCTTGCTCGCCTCGGTGCTAACCTGCAAGCTATCATGTTTGGCGGGAAAACCCTACTTTGTCTTGCATTTGCGCAATATGCAGAATTGGACTGTTTGAACCTGGTGAAGACTTTTGCCGAGGCTGGTTACAATCCCGCCACCCGTGATTACAATGGAAAAACAGCTTTTGATTATGCCTTGGAGTGTGGATACACATTGGTGTTTGACTTGCTACTCTCCTATGACATTCCCCTCCCAACAACTCTCCTAAGGGCAGCACTATGGCATGGCCTACCTTACTACAGCATTCAAGCCCTTGTTTGTAAAGGTGCTGATGTGCATCTTGTCATGCCCAATGGCAATAGCCTGCTCCATCATGCCATCACAACATACTGTGAAACAGATTGCTCCAAACTAGCAAAGCTTTTCATTGAAGCTGGCTATGATCCTGCCAGCTGCAATGCCAGTGGTTATACTGTCCTAGATGCTGCAATCAACTGTGGTTACACAACACTGATTGAATCCCTACTTTCTTGCAATGTCCCATTTCCTCCAGACATCCTCCTAGCAACCATACAAAGGCAATCCCTAGTCTCCCCACCACTTTATATGGTTCAATTCCTTGTTAATAAAGGTGCAAATGTGCATTTCACCACATACAATGGTGATACTCTACTCCACCTTGTCCTCAGTTATGGTTGGCTCAGCGAATCAATCTGTTTGTGCCTGGTGAAATGTTTCATTGAAGCTGGTTGCAATCCCTCCATTTGTAATGCAAGTGGAGAAACAGCCCTGGAAACTGCAATCCAAAGTGGGTACCTATCAGTAGCCAGGCTGCTGCTCTCCGATCCATACCATGTCTCAATTCCTCCGGACATCCTGTTGACCGCACTCCAACGACAATCACCTCCCTGGATGGTTCAAATGCTTGTTATTAAGGGTGCTGATGTACATTGTACGGCATCCAATGGGGACACCCTACTCCACCTTGCGATTGATCGATATCCCTTCGAAGGAATCTGTCGAGAAGTGGTGAATGATTGTATAGAAGCAGGCTGTGATCCTGCAGGATGCAATTCTGAGGGGGTAACAGTCCTTGAAGCTGCAGTCCGACGTGGACATACTTCTATAGTGGAACTTCTGCTTTCTTCCAATGTCCCACTCCCTTCAGATATCTTACTGATTGCGGTGCGGCGACGCTCGACTCTCAAGATGATCCATTTCCTAATCCACAGAGGTGCTAATGTGCACTGTACCACGTCTAATGGGGATACGGTGCTTCAATTCTCGATCACTCAGTACCACTTTGAAGGAGTATGCCTAGAACTTGCCAAGGCCTTTATTGCTGCTGGATGCAATCCTGCGACCTCCAATGCCCATGATGAGACACCCCTCGAAGCTGCCATGGAGCGTGGTTATACCTCAGTGGTCGAACTCTTGCTTCAATGCAAGTTTACATTTTCTTCCGATCTCCTACCAAACGCACTACGGCGACAATGCGGGCCCCATATCATCCAATTACTAGTTTCCCATGATGATGTTACTATGTCTGACTTAGACTGGAATGTCCTACTTCCGCTTGTTCATGCATCGTACTATGGACGAGAGTGTCAGCAAGTTATTGAGGCCCTTGATACTGCACGCAACCTGTCATACGGATCGTGTTCAAGTCTGGATAACGAGATGCCTACCCACGTTGCAAAGAAACAAAGAATTATATGAGCAAACTCGACTAGTAGGTGTTGAGTTTCCGGACTCTGGAGGATATGGTGGCGTGTAGTGCTCATTCTGGAAATGAAACACGGACCATACCCCTGCTTTCTCGGTGCCGGCGGTTGTATAAATGAATGTTGCATGCTACGTGACGGTGGAAAGTGTTACTAGATCTCGAGATACTTGGTTTATATACTGTATGACCCTCCTTGCTTAGGCATCCGCAAATTCGTCACTGTAGTACTAACCAGCAGAATGTTTACAGCCTTACCCGGCCTTGTCCACGCCGCGCCACTTAGGCACAGGTAGATAAGTCGTCTAAGAGTGATCAAATGCATATTTGCACAAGTCACCCAAGGCAACTGAAATTTTGCTTGCACGAGTTCCATTGATCCGCTTGATACACTTATGCCACCTTTTCAAGAGGCAAAAGTAGCACAGGTACAAAAAGCAAATAAAGTAGTGAAAGAGCTATCGGCCGCGCAACCTATACTACGTACTTGTAGCTACCCTACCATATCTCCTAGCAATGTGTATTGGAATGATAGAAAAGAATGGATCTGACACAATGTCCAAGGACATTCAATCTGAAATTTGATCACCCAGGCATCGGTGGTGGCTCCTCAACGGTTATCCTCGCCTCTTCGTCCTCTCCAGCATTTGCGAACACCATCTCCGAACAGACAGTATCAGATAATGATGATAAACCAAATCCAGCGTCAATCCAAACCCCATGTCTACCTTGAATGTTGCGTGCGTGTAACTCCCGGATGCTTACGATGAAGCGAGGGGCTAGTGTATACATGGGCACCAGCTCCACGATGAACAACAGTGTCGTCTGCCACCCTCCTGCCGGAGTCACGCCAGCATCGTACAGTGCGTTGATGATATTATACCCCAGGATACTGCGAAGGAAGAATTAACAATGTAATTAGTGTGGCAGTGACAGCGAATTGGCGAATAACTGACCAGAGGAAGTAGAGAATACCTTCTTTGATAAACAAGCTCAGGTATTGGTTAAACTGCCATTGCCTGTTTGCTCTGTGTATTTGAAGCGACTGCCTCACGAATTGGACGGTCATGAGCAGGCACATCATTGTACCAACTGTGACTTGCAAACCAGTCGACACAAGTGTCCAGATGAGCAGGTGCTGGTCTGACTGCACATCACACACTGTGACATTCACTATCTGTAGGGTGGTCACTACGCAGCGCCAGAACGTTGAACGTTTGTTAACACTTGTTAGCGCAGCCCATCATTTATTCATCCGAGTCGACATACCCGACAGATTCCTTGGCACGCTGTAGATGGCGGCTGTGAGAATCATGGAGATGGCCTCGAGAGCGAGGAACAAAAGAAGAGTGCCAAGGATTACCCTTGACTGATTATAAACGACCCACACACGGAGGATCATCACGACTGTAGCCACAATTTTAATCATACGTTTCAAGGAAGCGAGATAGCTGCTACTCACAATCGGCCGGACACAGGAAGAGAGTGTATGACCATCCGTATATGATAACAAATAGATCACCTTGTAACCATTCATAAACAAAATGAGTGATTTGTCACTAGTAGTGCTCTTACAGCTATTTAACTAGTGTTAGACCTTGAAGACTCTTGGAAAGCTCGAAATAGATACGTACATCTACGAATCGGCATATCAGTATATTCGACAACCACTACTATTGGAAGAAAATACCTTCGCAGGGCCAGGTAAAAAGCTGGTTCCCACTCCGAGTTAGGGGTGCTCGTGTCAGTAACTGCTTATTGGTAGTGAACTAAAACATTGAACCTACTGAGCATGGGTATTCTGGCGAAGCACAGGTAATCAAGATTTGCTAGATGTCGAGAACGGACACGCACATAAGATTAAAGAGACCAAAGTATCGGACCTAAATAGCGACTAGTATCCGGCAACATGTGTATTATGTACTGCTTCAACACATACCAGAACAAACAACGTGGATATCCATGTCCATCGCTTGCCCTATAATTTCATTAGGAATGCGATGCCTTGATAACTGGCGTTCGCCTGCTGACCCAAATGTATTCTATCTACATGGACGGTCAGCAGGAAAAACGTTGTACATAGTATACTGAGGTGAACTATACTTCTTTTGAAAATGTTAGAACTGTAAGTGTATTGAGTCCAAAGTAAGGTGCACGAATGGGAGGTCATAGCTCACCATAATCATACCCAACGGCGGTAAGTACAATGACTGAAGATTGTGAAAACGATCTCCTATGAATGTTGATGAACTTACGGGACATGTAGTCGCCCTGCCGAACAGTGACTAAAATCTGTTGCAAATTGGAAGACATGGTCTTGACAGGCTTGTGCTCGAAGAAATTCGCGGGTGCAACGGACGGGGAGTGGTGAAAGCGGTTGGATGCGTTGAAAAGATGCTTCTCAGAGCTCAAGCACAATAAACGGAAATCCTGTGCTTTCTGAAAGGAGTAGCATTACAGCTCCCTACCGTAATTCCATGATGGTTGTCACATTGACAGGTACCGGATACATATGGGCCGGTCAGCATGCCAGTAGCAATACTTTAAGATGTGAGCTCAGGACCCAGGATGTTGCGGAGGAATGACAATGGAAGAGTCAGCAGGCTGTTGGCATGTGTTTATGCAAGTTGTTCGGATCCTTGCACCGCACTATGTAGTCAAGATTTTCCGGACCCCGGTGCCTTTTTGTAGAATCTGTTCAACATCAAATTCCATGCCGGGAGTTGCAGCCGAAACTCTATTCTGCTCACTCACCCATGAAGTTAGCGCGTCTACCTTGACTTCATATATACATATTAAGAGGACTTTCAAGTTGGGTCGTCCACATGAGTCAAGCCTTGCGACCCCCGAGCTCACTATTTTTTTTTTCATCATGACGCTGCGCAACATGCCATCGGAACCGTGCCCGATAACGCAGCCACACCTTGAGAGCCTGTTTCCGCAGCCTAACTTTCTCTGTCTTCCGGCTCGTCTGGTGGCAGATCGAGTCAAGAACTCTAAACATGACCGTCTGATTTGGCTGACTGCGGACCATGTGGAAGTTCTTTCAATTTGCCGGTGAAAGTTGATCTCTGAGGTTACATCCGATCTCCTCCCACACCTCAGGCGCTGGGCACAATTACACCGTCTCCACCTCGTCTGTTTTTTCGAAGAGGGCAGCACAGGGTAATAGGACAACAGGGAGAAGAAAAAATACACACACGCTTCAGAAGAGCAAGCCTTCTTTGTTTCGCTACGCGTCTACGTCATGGCAGGTGTTTGCGGTCGTTCGCGTCCGGCCCAATTCGCAGACGGTGAACGACGGTCTTCCGCGCGTTGGACCCGAAGACCCAAACGAGACGCCAGCTTTAAAGATGTCTTAGCAGGATCCCTTGCGACTGGAAGATCAAGAAGAGGTTATGAAACAATCGCAGGGACACAAGCCCTTTGCCACCATCGTAGGCCATTGATTCGAGAACATTGCTGTGATCTGTTTTCAAGAGACATTCAAAACCCAGAGGAATGATACGACCTGCACAATTCCAAGTGTCGTCGGGGATTTCCTACCCTCTCATCGATGTCGAAACCCAAGCGCTGACCATTTCTGCTTCCGCGTTCAGGAAGCCGGTGGCACTTTTCTGGGATTTATAAATTCCATGATCTTGTGCGAGGTCCACACGGATGGGCACGAGTTCTTATGAAACTGGCATCCTTCACCGCGGCGTCGGCGAGAATAACATCGCCCTCGGGGTTTGTCCGTGGGAATCGGGAGGGTTCCTATTCAACATCGAGGTAGCAATACCGCCGGAAGCCGATAATGGCTTATCTACCGGCGATCAAGCTCACCAACCTGCCGGGAATCCCTCCGCCAATTAGAATACAAAGGGGTACGTCGACTTGAAGGGGCTAGGCACGGTGAGTATGTCACCGAACGTGGTTCCATTCTTCCCCTCATGGGGTCGAAAGCACACTTTCTCTTATATACTTTTCAGCGTCCTCTTGGACGAGAAGCATACATTTCAGTTATTCCATTATGTGTTTTCAGTTTCTTCTGCAGTGCGCCTCTCTGAGACATATCTGAAGAGCGCCCATCGACGGGATTTCATTCAGCCGATTGAGTCTGGACGCCTGTCGCATCTAGGGAATTAGCCCGAAACACTTGCTTGCTGCCCAGATGGCGACCCATTCAAGGTGACCCTATCAAAACCATTTTATATCTGTGGTCCAGATGGCGGAGAATATTTTGTTGAGAGCATGGAACTCAAATATTGCCTCGAGGACAGCTGACCAGGAGATTCGCGTGGTCCTGTTTACCCTCTATTGGATCCGACGATCAGAATGTTCGAGGATAGTGCACAGAGAACCCCGAAAGGACGTGAGGGAGTTTCCCATACTCGGTTTGTCAAGGCTGTTGGACGAACGGCTAGAAAAATATTCCGCACCGGAAGACAGGCGTTCGAATTCCCCAGGCTTTGCCCTAGGTTGGTCTGGACTTCTCCTTTTGACACGTCACTCTCCCGTTCTCTGTGGGATTATCAGTTATGTGGATAAAAGCCAGAGTTAGCGTGTAATTGACACTTTCAGCTACCACTGCATTTATTTTTCTACTTTTTTTTTTTTGCTTGGTATCGCTCTTTCACGGTCTTAGAGACAGGGAATAAATACAATGTGATGGTAGCAATGCGCGTGTTCAAGTTAGTTAACGTCGACTCGGAGGTTACGGGCTCGAACGATGTAATTGCTACACCATTGTCAAAGCGACAGTGAAATCAGACCAGCAGCATACAGAATGACGATAACCATGCACCGGAGTGCCGCGAACATGAAGGGAAATGGGTAGTCGAACGGGCGGGATCACCAAAACTGCGTGAATGAAATTTGAATGCGAGCTCGAGGCCGTTAAAATTCCCAACTAGGCAAGAATGCAAATGCGGAGAAATTTCACCTTGGTCTATGTACAATTGATGTTGGAAAATGGGCTTCTCCAATGACTATGATACGTTGGTGTACAGAAATAAATACGACGAGTCTACCTAAGCATTTATTCGATCTAATTTATTTGCAAGACTACTTAACTCAGGAACGGGTCAGAAAGCTACCATGTGGTGGAGAAAGGGAAGAGGTCAATATATGAGATAGAAGATGAAACGAGGCACGCCCCTGGCCCAGGCCAAGCCGAAAAGAAACTTCACAATACCAACGTGCGCATACGACGTATCAAAATACGTCCATATAAGCTTTGCATCTCTCCCACAATCTCCACCACCGCCCGCCGTCCCACTCTCTGATGCGCGCCCAGCCCTCGTGTGGCGCGACCTTTTCGATCCAGATAAGCACCGCGCAGACCGCAAAATCGGCGTGGGTGAGTTCACGGCCAGTGACGACCACCCCATCCCCATCCGAGTCACCGGCGTTCTTGTCAAGGATACGTGCGAGGAAGCTGAACTGCCTTTGGACGAGTACCCATTGTTCTTCGCGCCTCTGGCGCGCCTGTTCGTCGAGATGCGGTTGTCCGCCCATGCCAATCGCATCTTGGGGTTGAACCTGGTCGCCCGACCCACTCCACATGTGCGAGGTATTGCCGGGGACCCTGAAATAATTCCGCACGTGTGGGGGTAAACGTTGATGACTGAGCGGGACTATGATCGGCAAGAGGGGTTGCACGAAATTTTCGGTGATGTAGTGGACGAAGAGTGCTTGGAGGGCGCGCGTGCCCTCAGGGATGACTGGACGGGCAGGGCAGGTGTGTTCGAGATATTCAGCAATCTTGTCGGCGTTGGTGAGTACAACTGGGGGAGAAACGTGGGTAGGATCGAGGATTGCGGGAAGTGTGTAGACGGGTTGACCGTCGGGGCGGATAAAGGTGGGCGGCGCTTTGATGGCGCGCATGGTTTTTTCGATGTCTGGGAATTCTACCCAGCAGGTATGGTAAGGAAGGCGCTTGTAGTTCAAGATCAACCTGTAAGAATAGCAAAGAAAATAATAAATAGTGAATAGTAAACTGAGGGGGAATGGAAACGGACTCACCTTATTCGCCAAGCATGAGGCGCCCAGGGCTGTGGGACGTTAGAAGGTACATCATACAGGATGATCTTTGGTTGGGACATAATGTTCCAGTGTGACTACACCAGCATCGGCACAGTGAAAGAGCACGCTATCTATGAGTCGGTGACCCATGAAGTTCTGTATATATCTGCTGCTCCAAGAAGGTTATGAGGAAACTACCGGTATGTTCACCTTGGCAAAGGGGAGGCATTTTTCTCGGTACGAGGAAGTTGATCAGCCGGTGGCGGTCAAAACCAAGCCCCGTGCCTACGAATTCTGAGTCTCACCAAAATTGCCATAGATACCGAGAGGTGGATACGGCGGTCACATCGGATCCGAGCGCGCGGGGAAAAGAAAGTCGTCGACTTGCAGTGCAAGTCTCTCTGCCGGTATATTCGAGAAGTATTTCTCCAGCCTGTGGTGAGCTAAGTCGGCAATAATATGCGGCGCTTCAACAACGATGCATACCTAAATGGGAAGGTGGGTTTTTGTCAGTGGCATAATGCACAGCAATCACTTGCTGTAGTCGAACAGGGATGAAAACACAACAGGACTGCCTCTCTGAGAAAAGCCAATAATACCAGGTACGGGGTCCAGTGCGGGATCGGTGTTATGGGCGATTTTCAGGAGCCGAATCATGCGCCTTGGAGTCTCGTCGTGACTGTTGCCAAATTGTCGGCGTTGGCCGCGAAACCTTTTGCCAACGGACGCAATAAAACCCAGGCAAGCCGCAGCTACCGGCGCCGACATAGGTGGCCGACGTGAGTGACCGAATGATGATCAGGTTCATATCATTTATCTGGCAGGATGCCATCAGAGACGGTATCCGCGAGCACTCGTGACACGGGTGAACCCGTACTAGTATGCAATAAAGCAAAATACTTGCTCCATGAGAGAGGTAAGATGGGGAGACGCGATGACGGAGCCTCGAATGATCGGGGCCGGCCGCATATGGCGATCGAGTTGGTTGCATCAAAGCGTGTTCAGGTCGGAAATGAACGAGGGAATGCGTATGGCTCGACCCCCCACTTAACTGCGAGCGTTGAGGATGAGGCGCCGCGTTCGAAATCAGGCTAGAACCTCCGTGTGAGATGACCAACCTACCGTGAAACGATTCGGGGGCTGTGACGCCGTTCGATAACAATAATGATGACTCGGCCGCTACACACCCTACTAAGTTTACGGTTCACTGGAATCGCGGAGTTGGTCAAAAACTGCGCCAGACAGGCAGTCAGGCACCAGTGACCTGTTTGACAGACATGATACAGGCGTGCTCTGGGATTGAGGTGGTGCTTACGTCATCATAATGGGTCCTGCCCTTTCTCAGGTGTTGCTGTCTTGAACGGCAGCGCTGCGCTGTGTGCATGTTGGATTTTACCTCCTTTGCTTCCTCATATTCTAATGTCGTTTCCCCTCTAATCATCCAGGACATCATACCGCATCCCTCCCAGTCCTTGCCATGTCTAATGACATACAGAAGGCCGACCAAATCGCTCACAGGTTCTATACGAAGCTCTGTCTCGTCGTGAGCAATGCCAGAACCACCACCGAGCCAAGGTCGCAGGGAAAGGTTGACAAATGGGTGCGTCGACTCACCGTATGTTTCTGTCCCTCTCCAACCCAAAGCCCTTGTCAGTTCAATCTCGAGACCCCCGATTCCGATATTTTCAAGGACCACCTCAGAATTTATCGTGCCGTCTCCACCTCTCCTTCCTTACCACCGTTAGAACTCCAGGTCTTGCTTTCGGTCCCAGAATTGACTAATAACCAAGCCCTCGTCTACCTTGCCCCTGATGCGTCTCGCGTCCGTATGGACCCTACGCCGCAACATATCCTTCTCGAGAACTGGCTCCTCAATTTCTCTCCCACTCACACCCTACCGCAATACAGCGTCGAGCTAGGCGAAGTCGCTCCTTCCACTATCTATAAGCATGGCATACCCCTCTTTCGTAGTCTGTTTAGTCTTCTCCGCCTTCTACCCTCCTGGAAACTGTTTAGGAAGCTACACCGCCGAGTAAGCACTCCTTATCGCAATGGAAATCTCTCCATTCAACTTCGGATCAAATCTCTGGAAGACTATCCCATCGACATACTCGATTTTGGTAAGTCACACGTGTCGTCATCTTAACCCTAGAAGCCACGAGGTGCTCATGTCCGCCTTCTATAATCCGACGTTCTATACGGCAGACGCACCCCCTGCGCCAAATACACCCCCCCTCCCCTACGAAACGCACACTTTCCCTCCCATTCCTCATCCCATGGGCACCCTTAGTCTCGCCGCCAAGTACCTCACCGCCCCTAACTTCCAACTTGACGAGCTAGAGTCATTACTCTCCTCCAGGTTTCTCTCTCTCGACGAAGGACCAGACTTTACTCCCACGTTGGTGAAGAATCAGCAACGCGACTCTATGTCAGCTTTACCAAACAGTCTTCGTACATCCCTCCCAAAGTCACCTCCCTCGTCTATTGCTGGTCAGTTCGTGCTACCTCCGGTTCATTCCCGTACGAATTCTTTGCCGGGTGGCCAAAGCCCTCGCAGTGCGGCATTACCGCTCAGCCGTACATCAACCAACATGGCTACTGCCGGGTCAACATCCGCGTTGTCTGTTACTTCCTCGCGTCCAGAGGGGAGCACCACGTGGTCTAAAGAGGATGGTGTACCTGCGACTAGCATCGCTGCAAGGATCCGCAAGGAGAGCACCAGTACTACAGCAAGGAGCAGCCTTGTGGGCACTGCCGTTTTTGACATCACCCCTTTCCGCTAATTTTTGTTGCAGGATCTCCCCTCTGACCCTGGTCCGCTGCCCATTCGCAGACCAAATATCAACCCGGTTCATCCATTCAAGTCATCGACACTTTCCTCGGGCTCCCCATCTATCCATTCGCCATCGCCATCCCTTCGTCAGCCATCGCCGCTTGCCAGCGGCGCTGCCCTCCCCAGTCTTCCAGCACGACCAATACAAACGTCACCTAATTCTTCTCGTGTGCCACCTTCCCCGATAGGCGCGAACCGACCTTCTCCACCGTTCGCACCATCAAGTCTTGGTGATCGCCGTTCGCTAACCTCTGCGGATGGTGAAGAGGGCTCCCCACGCTTACCTCACCGTAAGCGCTACTCGAGCAGCTTCGGGCATCGCTATATCACACCTGGAGGTGCTACGAGTGACTCAAGTCCTAACAGCAGCTCCGGCGTAGAGCGCAAAGACGGTGAACGAGGAAGCGGCGGTAGTGCTCCTAGATTTCTGGGCGCACCAACGGACGATGATGATATATCAATATTTGTGCAAGAGATTGATGCCCGCAAACCACTTGCGTCTGTCGCCGCGAGACAGCCCTTGGCTGTACCCCCTGACGCGCTGGTCAATAGAGTGTCCACTTTAAAGCCGAATGCAGGCGAATCAGATTCGGCCGGTTCTGGTCCGGGGTCCGCTGCCGCTTCGGGGTCCGCTGATGCTGGCGTGGCACTCGGATTGGGGCTAGTTGCCGGCGAGCACTCCCGGCGCTCTTCAGAGAGTATGAATGCGAGTAGTACGGGATCGAAGCAGTCCTCGGCGATGGGGCCCATGCTGACGCGGGAGGCAGAGGTGGACGAGAAGCTAAAGCATATGCATGATGTGTTTTTGGCGTCCCTTGAGGGCCTTGGGAGCGGGGGCAGTCGGACTAGCGGTCGAACGGGCTCTGGGTCTACGAGCGGGGTGTTCGGGAGAGATGATTCTGCGCCCAATAGCCGAGATGAACCCACTGGTGGGTTGCGTTCGGGCTTTCCGGGCGGGCTTGGGAGAGAGGAACGATCTGGTTCGTTGAGGTCCGTGAGCACGATGGAGGGTGGGAGGCCAACAGGGTTATCAGACCGGCTCAGCGGCATGGATGAGGGTTCGCCACGTCGACGGTTGTACGGTGAGTAAGTTTGTAGAATCTTATGTAGGCTGAAGGTGGTCGCTGCTTTGGGGATGCGTTTCTTTTTCACGACCTGTACACATCATTATCCATCATCATCTGCTCTGGTCTCTTTCGGCGCTCCCTCCCTTTTTTCATTCTTATAATGCCTGGCGTCCACACTGACCACGTAGCACACGAACCTTGACTCGCACACGTACTTGACCACATTATATATGTTACCTCACCCCGCACATATATGCAACGTCTTTTCGTACTCTTTATGTTGTAGTCCCAATGCTTATTGATATTGCGCCCCAGTAGTCGATACCAGATTGTACTCTTATAGGGAAAGTTCTGACATAGTTGCAGCACTTTGGTTCGGGCGTTCTGTATTCTGCTGATAATTTAATTTCAATGTTGTTTCTGTGGCGTGCTCCCATTCTCTGCATTTTGACAGCAATCATACCGTTTGAGTTCGCAATCCCAATCTTCCCATTGTAGATATTCTCCATCTCTAACACCGTGAGGGAGGAAACCGAAGCAGAAAAGGAAGTGCAGAGGTATCTGAAAGCGACGGGTGTACGACGACTCTCTGACTTTTCTCCGCCATGACCGAGGATCCCGTAGAGAACGGGAGAGCGACGAGTCAAAAAGAGGAGTCTAGACCAACCCAGGGTCCGTAAAGTCTGGGCAATTCGAATGCTCGTCTTCCAGCGCAGAATGTTTTTCCAGCCACTCGTCCAACAGCCGGACGAACTGAGCGTGCGAGACTTCCGTACGTCCCTTCGGGGTTCCCTGTGCGCTGTCCCTGAACATCGTAAAGGCTGATTCTAGCAAAGCGCGGATGGGGTCGTGCAAACCCGGCGGCCAGTGCTTCTGGAGACAGTCCCGAAGTTCCGCACTCTCCACCAAAAATTGCGGACCGTAAGGGTTCCCGATGTAAAAGTATTTCAATTGGGCTATCTTCAGAGGGTCGCCGTCTGCCCAGTCAGCAAACGTTTGAGGCCAATTCCTTAAATGGGACAGGCGTCCAGACCCGATCGGCTGAACGAATCCCCGTCGATGGGCGTCCTCTAGATCCGTCTTGGAGAGCGCCCCAGCATAGGAGAAAAAGAAGAGTAAAAGCACATAGAGGAACGACTCCACATCGTTGAAATGCGTGTGCTCCTCGCCCAAGAGGACGCTGAAAGAGATGTAGGGAAAAGTGCCCTTTAGATCGCATGAGTGGAAGAGCTGGACCACGTTTGGCGGTATGCTCACCGTTCTTAGCCCCTTGACGTGCTTGTTCTCCTGATTGGCAGCAGAGGTATTTTCGGGAGGTTGATGAACTTGACTGCCGGTAGATAAACCTCTCTCGGCTTCCAGTAGTATTGCCATATCAAAGTCGATTAGGTACCCTCTCTCTTCCCACGGATAAGCCCCAAGGACAATGTTATTCTCACTGACGTCGCGGTGAAGGATGCCAATCTTTGTAAGAAACTCATGTCCTTTCAAAGGCTGGTCGGTACGTCATGAGATGATAATGGCTTGCGCGACGCACCTAACAATGCCCCGCGTAAGCCTCGCACAAAATCGTGTAAACCCCAGAAATAAGCAACGGGCCTCTTTAGCTGGGATGTAGAAATAGTCAGCACCCGGTTTTCGACGTCGATGAGAGAGATCTGCGCTTCTAGGAAGCCCCTAATGACACCAAGGGTCGTGCAAGCCATATCATTCCTCTGTGCTTTGAATGTCCTGACAAGAAATTAAAAGGGTCTTCTCGGATCAGCGAGATAACTCACGATATTGGCACGATTACGTTGCGGTGAGGCTCGTGCTCCTGCAATCGTTTCATAACCGCTTCTTGGTCTTCCAGTTGCTCGAGATCCTGCCAAGACATCTTGAAAGCTAGCCTCTTGTTTGGGTCGTCCAGGTCCAATACGCAGAAGACAGTCGTCCCCCGTCCACGAATTGAGCTGGACGTGAACAAGATCCCCAAACACGTGTGGCTGTAGACGCGCAGTGGAAAAAAGACGACTTGCTCTTCCGAAGACACTGATTCATCTGTCGTCTTGCGTTTTTTTCGTCTTGTTGAGCCATCACCAGCTTCTCCACGCTGGGAGTAAGTTCTCTTCGAAGATGCAGATGAGGCGGAGAAGGTCTGAATGTTTTGAACGCGAGCGTGGGAAGAGACCGAGAGCACGCTGGAGGCGACTAAGGCCCTACCAGTGCGGGAAGATATCGGAGGCGTGCGGGAGGCACTGCGAGTGCGAGAAGGGATTGAAAGCGATTTCGATGAAGCCTCAGAGGTAACTGAGCAAGGTGAACCCGCGTTCGTAATAGATCCCATAGTAGTTGACCCCTTCACGCGCGTCGTGGTTGCCGTAGACGGTACATTGGACGATGTGGACGCGTGAGGACCGCATTTTCTGCGGGTTCTTATTTCGGTCTGGAGGCAAACCTCCGGATTTTGCCCTAGATCAACATCTTCCGCCAGTGCCAGACCGAGCAGGATCCGGATAAATTCGATACACCCACGGCCATCTGCGAGCATCAGCTCGAGACGCTCCATTCCGCTGCCCTCTCCGCGCATAAAGACCGCCTTGTCCTTTGTGATTGCCATCGCAAGGACATAGTGTACCCACGGTTGTGCACGTTTTAAACCTCTTGCGTACCTCTGCACTTGCTCTATTCCCGCAACCAAATCCTTATTTTTTGCTTCCCCCACGAGGCGCGATGCAGTGAAATTGAGGTACTTTGGATCGACCGTCTTGAAATTATCGCGAAAAGCTTCCATTGGCAACAGTAGAAAATCCGGTCTCATATCTTCTCTGTCTGGTTCATAGGACAGCGGCATCGGATGATGCTTGTCTTCGCGAGCCGCAAAGCGATGCCTCAGCCTTGGAACTACGTTGCTGATTCTGGGCTGGGCGAAGTTGAAGGCATCATCGGTGATCTTGTTGAGGAATTTGACTAATTCATCTTCGTCGATCGGCTCAGTCGGGAATGTGGACCATTTAAATGAATACTTCTTCTGTTTCTGCTTTCCTTTTCCCTTTGAGTCGGCGAATTTGTTCTTGCCCTCCGTATTGGTTTGGTTGTCTTGCCTATCCACAGACGACGGCCCTGGCCCACAGACATCACCTTCAGCATTTTTTCGGATGCAGCCGTGGTCAGCGGCTTCTTCGAATGCCTGCTCGATGACGTGCTGAACAATTTCGGAATTGGGATCAAGAGCCTTGTCGTCGTTACTGAATCGAGGCGCCACCCCTTCGAAAATTTGAATGATCCCGACGTAGACAAAGTGGCGTAGGATATCCCTTGCCAACTCGGTCGATACGATGTGACCAAAAACATGGTCCGCGAGATCGTCGGTCAGGTACCGTGCCTTCGCCAATTCGTGGTTAATCGCCTCGTCCACGGTGGTGCGTGTGTTCGATTGGCCGGGTTGTCGATTGGACGCTGCCTTTTTCACGGGCGAAGGGTTGCTCTCGGTGCGGATAGGAATGACCGCACTTCCAAGATGATCCCGTGATCTGAGGAAATCCATGTTGCGCTGATAGTCACAGTAAGCAGAGCCGGCAAAATCCAACAACGGGTGGACCACATACGAGTACGATTTTTGCGTACTGTTTCGTTCCCGTCGTGGCATTTGTTGCATCGACGGTTGTAGTAAGCGTTCGAGCGGCCATCACACAAGGTAAACACAGAACGAGAATGATGAGTATAAGATGGTTGTCGGAGAAGTGGAATCTTACGGTCGAACTCGGGTGGCCTTATATGAACGCTTCGTAGACGTGGACCGGATTGTCAAGACAGATTAGATAGACAATAGAACGTGTGGTTGTGGACGTGAAGAACCCACTTCTCGATTAGGCAGCTCTTTAGGATATCTGCACAGCATTTTTCCGCGTAAATACTGCCAATCCGGTGAGCCTATGTGACTCGGGGAAGTGTGGTATATTTTTCAAGGGAACTCCTGCCAAGATATGTCGCGCCGTTTGACTGAACCATAAGCTAGCAGTCGACTGCAGGTGGATTCGGATTTCACTCACTATGTTGTCCATCTCTGCCGAGTAAAGCCTTGTCTTCCGACCGAAGTCGGTGATGTTGCTCTTGCTTCTAACAATCACTGCTTATACTGACACGAACCAGCTTCGATATCAACTGTTGCCTGCGGTAAAACAGGACCATAAAAGGCAATCCGCACTCAGCCGCAGATAAGTACCGAGGCATCCCAATATGGTGTCGATTAGGGGACTCCATGGTATTTCGTCTTGCGTCACTGAATTATCACGAAAAACCATGCCCAACTGGAATTCACGACGTCTCTTTGGGACGCTTGCCGTAGATGTCAAGGCCGCCTCCATTGAATTCATCGGGACAGCCTTCTTCCTTCTTCTTGGACTCGGCGGCATCCAAGCAGCAGCCAGCGAAGCACTCATAAGTGGGTCCAGCATCGAACGCGAGCTCTATGTCGCGACATCCATGGGGATCAGTCTTCTCGTCACCGCGTGGTTGTTCTATCGCGTCACGGGCGGACTGTTCAACCCAGACGTTACCTTGGCGCTCTACCTGGTGGGGGTCCTCGGTCCTGTCCGGTTTGTCCTGTTTTGCATCGCACAGCTGGCGGGCGCGATCGCTGCATCCGCGATCATAAACGGTCTGACCCCTGGACCGCTCACCGTCAAGTACGATGATCCGATTTGTTAGACGTGAGTGAGGCTGATTGCATTACCCTTTGTAGCACGTACCTGCAAAATGGGATAAACTCAGCACAGGGCGTGTTCATGGAGATGTTCATCACTGCTTTGTTGGTCATTGCCGTCCTGATGTTGGCCGCGGAGAAACATTCCTCCACACCGCTCGCCCCTGTAGGTTCTTCATTCGCTTTTCGATCTGGGGTCGCTGATGCTCTGACATATAGGTTGGGATCGGACTCACATTGTTTTCAGGACACTTGTACGTTGATCCTCTTTGACTTGGACACT
The DNA here is from genome assembly GCA_038094615.1 of Heimioporus aff. retisporus. NCBI lineage: Eukaryota > Fungi > Basidiomycota > Agaricomycetes > Boletales > Boletaceae > Heimioporus > Heimioporus aff. retisporus. The sequence continues at coordinate 954 of JBBPUI010000095.1, read as the reverse complement.
TGGACTCTATCGCCGTGCCCAGGTTTGCAGTTTTCTTCACTGGCGCGAGCATGAACACCGCTCGCTCATTTGGGCCTGCGGTAGTCACCGGCTTCAGTTTTCAAGGGCACTCCAAGCACTGGGTGGTACGTCCGGTTGTTATTGACGATTACCCTGTCAACATTTCCGGTGCAGTACTGGGTCGGCCCGTTTCTGGGATCTCTGTTAGGAACGGGCGTTTACACGTTGCTCAAGTCGTCAGTCGCAGGTCTCGTATTTTTCGGCAATGATGATACTTATGCCCTTCGTAGCCTCAATTATCTGGAATTCAACCCCACTCAGGTGTCGACTAGGCAAGAAGACTCGCCACGTACACCGAAGCTGTTTTGAGAGACCATGTATGAATATGTCTTTTGCAGACTAGGGCACGCTATGAATCCATTGTGGGCCTGCGTTGTGAAATCGAACCCGTCGTACGACTGTTTCTTCACTGTTCTTTTTTGGTTTGTATGTACTTCCTTCTGTACAGTATGCATCGCTTTTTCTCGCTTCCACCGGTGTTTCCTGTCCTGCGAGGCATCCGCAATCAACGTACCTGATTAAGCATCGACTTCGGGTTGGTCACCTCCACACGTCTGCCGTGATGTGCTCAGCGTGCCCGGGTGCGCACGATGACCCAGAGACAGATTGACCAGGAAGAGATCGAACGGTCCGGTTGATAAGTAAGTGCAGGGAAAAACTCGACATCATAACGGTCGTGTGACAGGAAAGAGCTCAATAGCCGAAAGGAAGGTCAGACTGATGATAAAAAGAGAAGAGAGCGTCATCCATTTCGCTAACACGACCCTGTCCATCTCATCATGGGCGCTGAGACGGCATCGACATCACCATGTTGGCCAGTTCCTTGCCCGCGGGCATCAGCACAGACCTGTGCACCCCCAGGAACAAAGGTGCCTTGGCCACACATGGATCTGC
>JBBPUI010000094.1:0-40490 GCA_038094615.1 Heimioporus aff. retisporus | reverse complement strand
ACCGCTGCCGGTACGAATCAAGGGGATGTGCACACATTCTATGACATCAGCCATGAGCTTGGTAAGGGCGCTTTTGCCACCGTTATGAAGGCCATCTCGCGCGCGACTGGCCAATGGTTTGCCATCAAGATCATCCAGGAGAATAAGATCCGTGATGTCATGGCGAATGAGAGGGCAGGTAGCGACAAGGCGGACAACGCGTTCAAGCGCGAAATTGCCATTCTCAAGGAGTTAAACCACCCCAATATCTGCAAGCTTCAAGAAGTCTTCAGAGATCGGGGTGACGTCTGTATGTTTCTCTTTTACCGGTCATCGTTCGACACCTGTCTCACCTCCGTGCTCGTAGACATCGTCCTCGAGTTTGTAGACGGAGGAGATCTTTTGGAACTTATTATGAAGACGAACCGTATCGGTGAGTTCTGTTTGGATTTCCGAAGTGGCACAATGTTGAGGTGTCGCGTGCAGACGAAGCCATGACGGTTCACATCACAAGACAACTTTGCGACGCTCTCGCTGTACGCGTTCCTTGATCTTTCTACAGTGATGCCTGACTTCTCCCGCAGTATATCCATGGAAAAGGCATCGCCCATAGAGACTTGAAACCAGAGGTCTGACTTATATAATGCACTCTTCCTGGCTTTTCCCTGATGTGTGGACCCCGTTCGCATAGAACGTGTTGCTGACCTCGGACAATCCACCTGTCGTAAAAGTCGCGGACTTTGGACTCGCAAAGCTCGTCGACAATCTTACTTTCCTCAAGGTTCGCTATGATGGTTGTCGCCCTTTTGATCTTATGGACACGTTCATAGACGATCTGTGGCACTCCTAGCTATCTTGCGCCTGAAGTTGTTATGCAAACTGGTCAACAGCTGGGTTACGACCACTTGGTGGATAGTTGGAGTGTTGGTGTCATCGTTTTTTCTATGTAAGTAATTCCCTCGCATCGCACGAAACGGTACTACATTTGGGACTATAAGGTTGACAAAGGAGAGTCCCTTCATGGAGGACAAAACTCAACGAGATATCAAGCTTCGCATCGCGAGTCGCATCATCGACTGGACGCCTCTCGACAAGTTACAGGTTTCTGAGAATGGTAAGTGGGGGCACCCACTTAGTGTTCGTTTGGTCGATCACATTTTTCCGTGCAGCAAAGGATTTCATTCGCAAGCTTCTTGAATTCGATCCCCGCTATCGTCTCTCCCTCTCTGCGGCTTGTAATCATCCCTGGCTTAAAAAACCTATCCTTGCTGTGAACCAGTGATTCATCCCTAGCGGGTGGTACCCGAGCGCTGTGGGCTACTAGTAAGATTTCTGAACCTGGATGCGGTGCTATACGAAAGTGCGACTACCGGAGGTGGTTGCGATGACGGACATGACGGAAAAATCTGATATCGTTTCTTCTATCCTCGCTGCTTCAATCTCTTTTTCTTTTTCTCCTTGAATCTCAAGTCAAAGACAGTTATCTAGTTCCCTCCCCATCCCTACTCCATCAACATATTTGTATTCGTCTTGGTTCCACTGCTATCACCTTCATATCCTCATCCTATGCACACATATTCTCGTAGAATAGCAATGTTCGTATTAATACTATATCACTGTCGATTGGTGCTTCTGACGGAACTTATGATAAATTTTGATGTTGGCTACTCTGAGCGTCGACATTTACCCTACCTGTGATTCCACATCATTGCCGTTTTGACCACTCGGTCAAATTCGCGGGAATCGAATGACGGTTCTGACAAGATGTAAGTATGGAAAACACGACGCATCATGACGATCAGTTCGGTGATCCGGAGCGCTTCTTTTGCGGTCGGCTGTCTTTTTTTATATAGTTCGGTTAGGTGTACGATCAGAGTTCATGGGACGCGGAACACCGTTTATTTTGTGCCGCTCGTAGACATATTCTCAAAAGAACAAAATACATCAATTTGACAGGACCTAATAATTCCATCTGATCCTACCAAAGTGGAGGACTTTGATTCGAGTTCCATGACGTGGCACCACTGGCGGCTTCTTCGGTAGTCACCTCTACCCCATTGCTCCCCTACTACCGTATCGGCCGAACTACGCCGCAATAATGTGACAGATTTTACCCGAGTACATAATATTGCGTCATTCTGCCAGAGATTGGGCGTCAATGCGGACCGGGAAGGAACAGTATACATAATACCGACATTCGCGACGAACCTGTACAGGGGCGTTGCCTGCTACACCCAATATATATTACGATACGAACCGACTGCCCACCACGATACACGTAACCCCAACAGGTGCCTGACCTAGTGCAGCATGTAAGATCTAGCTCTCGGCGCACGTAGAGGTTTGTTTACGTCCAGGCCGAGGGACACAGGTGGTATTCACCAATGGACGTGAACCGAGGAACCCAAAAAAAGGCCGTAGGCTTAGGGGCTCAGTCCCACACACCAAGGCCGCATCAGCTTCCGATCCGTATCGTTGGTAACGCAAGAGCCCCGAGCTCGAGCGCTCACCACTGCTCATCTTTTGGTTTATCCTAAACACAAGTTTTGATCGTCAGGTTGGTATTCAAAGGGATGATACTTTCCTACAGTGATCCGTGCTAAAGCCGACTCGGCCCCGATGCTCCCTCAGGACGTTTGGCTATCGTGGACGTTGTTTTACCCACCGCCAAACGAGCGTTTGATGGCTGCGCAGCCTTGGTGTCGTTCCATTGAAAGTGTGTGATCTGTCGTGCATCATGCATCATGTTCGCTTACCATACCGGCAGTGACCGGGCCTTGGATGCAACCATCAATTCTGAAGACCAGGTTAGTAAGTACGACGTTGGAAGATGCTTTCAGCTAGCGCATGCCATCTTATTTTTCTCGGAGGCTTACAAGCCGAAACCGCCGGAAGTTTTGCACAGCTACAATGTCCGGCCTTGACTACCCTCGCTGCATGAGTGGGTAGAGAGTGGATAACTCGTTGGTCAGGGTCAGTCTGCTTCATGCGTGCGGTGCGACACTAAATCTTGAATCTGCGGATCACTGTACGTCAATCTATTAGAGTATCCATGAGATCTGTGATGGAAGAGCGGGATACCGGAATCATTCCAACAAGTAGGACCGATGCAGGGCGCTCGAATCGACGGATTCGCATCAAAAGGTGTCGTGCAACCGTGCGCAACCTGAATTCCAACAAAAAGTGATGGCACCCACCGGCTGTCAGCTCTCTGTCAAGTTTCCCAAGAAACGCACAGATTGACACAATGGCACCTAGTTCTTTCGTTCCACGAACGGACATCCCTACTGTGACCGCGAAGCCTTCCATCTGTCTGCCTGGGATTCTAGAACGGGGTGGTGATTGAGAGGGCCAAAGAAGCAATCCTCTCTAACAGATGGGAAACTGAGAATCATATCAGCCTCACGCGCAGTTGGATAGCCCGACGCACGTAGCCGACGGTAGGCACATCGCATCTTGGCAACAGTGCATACATTTCGGGTCCGTCGCGACGTGCCTCAGAGGACGGTGGCGCCCAGAGTGTTGTTTCGTTTGAAAGGCTGCAAGGTAGGGAGCCTGAGAACCAACGTCACGATTGCGTGTTTCAGTCTGTGAGCTTGCGACACGTGCTATCACTAGAACGCACTTTCCCCGATCATTCGAGCGTGTACGTGTCGCCGACTCGCTGGTGGCAGCAGTACATCTTTTCGCTATACAATTGCGGTGTTAAAAATCACCTTGCCTTCCTTTTTCTCGCCGTTCTGTGCGTCCAGATGACCCTGTTTGGTTAGGCGAGGGCCGCGAGGCTCTTGAGCGGTGACGAGGCAGGCACTCTGTGTCAAAACAAATCTCGTACGGTCGTCGGAATCCGTATTATCCGACGGAGAAGCCGTCTTGAATGAATGGTTTGAAATGCGTGAACAGAAATAGTACAAGGGCCAGGGCACGTTTGATCTGTTCTTCCAGTGTGACCGTGCATGGGCCGATGCTCTCATCTTCATGACATGATGTCGTCCATTGCCAACACGTACTTATCTTTGGCTCCCTGTGTCATTACTAGGAAGAAGAGCCGGGCATAGTACTCACCATCACGGTGGGGACTAGGGAACAAAAAGCCACCGCGAAGGACGTTTACACCGGCTTACGTATCGTGCAAGATAAATGGTACGATGTGCGGGGATTTCTGGCACGAGGACATGCATACTCCCATCGCATCCTGTTCGTGTGGCCAGGCCATAGTGTTGGTATGGTTCCCTTCTTTCTGCTGGTTCTTCTCTTTTCTGTTTAGACTTTGCCGCGGGGATTTTTTGAGATGCAGCCACACATGTTTCTCCGCCCATCACGATTCCCCGCCGTATTTTGCAACCCGCCACGGGTTTCCAAGTCATCGTGCTTTCTTTGTACGGGTACGGGACTCACCGAAAGGTAAAGGTTGCAATTTTTTTTCCCGATGACCACGCCAACGCCGTTCCTACGCACTTGCCACTTGATCGGTCCGCGTGGGCATGGTGATAGCGTGCCGGCAACATGCTTCGTCGGGAGTCCATACACCAAACTCGGCATCATATCGACACGGCGGCGTAGCCTAAAGTCTATGTGAACGGGATTCTGTACTAAAATTGTTGTCCACGGTCGCCTTCGCATGGGCAATTGCTTCCTGGTGCTGTTGGTGCGTGACTTGAGATATCTGCACGTGGAAGGTGTACATTGATATCACAGTGACGCACGGCCCCGTGCCACCGGGGAGGTGCTCGCGTGTACACCTTTTCCCTCAAACTGGACAAGACTGTCCATTGTAATGGAAAGTTGTCAATTGGTGGCAGGTGCGTCACCGTGCGTGAAACGATGCCAATGCCCGCGTCATCAAGTTTCAGTCACAAGTTTGGCGTCTAGCATGAGAAATTCCGTCCGGGACCATTACAGAATCTATGTTCCAAGAAGGCAAAACAGTCTCATTTCATGAACGGAAAGACATGTATGGATAATACAGAATGCATGGGGTATACGTGACAGGACTACAGGAAACGGTTTCAATACAGTATCTATGCGTCTCCAGATGAAATGAGGGATAAACCAAATGCACAGCATGGTTCCTATAGTTTTGAGATAGCAGGTTGCATTTTGTTGAGATACGCGGATGCCACGACACTCCCTGTGTTCTTGTTGATGACCTGGACTCAGGGTCATTCATACACGTTACGCGAGTCCCAGGGTTGCCTACCTCGCACCGAGCACTCATGATGCGCCCGCCCATAGCGATGGAAGTACTGATAATCCGAAGACACGAGCCCCTGTACGGTCATGTTAGCCGAGCGTGTTCCAGTCAGAGCAAATAACGGACTGACGCAGGAGCAGGGGCGTGAAAGTTGACATTCATTGTCTGGGTGACGCCGACTCCGTTTATGTTTAAGATCAAACCCAGGGCAACGAGGGGTGTGCTACAGCAATTATCGATTAAAAAGGCAAGACATCCACCATGAAGCATTCCCGCCCCATTGAGCATGCCTGGGTTACATTTAGAAGACACCCCTGGCCGCGTAGGAAACCACCTACTTTTGTTGACGACTACTTCGGCAGTTGTAATGGCCTCCATTCGACCCTGCTTTTCTTTACAATCGTAAGCGTTGATGTCGACAAACTTGACGGCCTTTGCGACGTGATGACCAAAGCATTGTTCGTCGCCAGCACCGTAGGCAATGAAGGTGTTCAGGATGAGTTGTTTGACATCAGCCGACACATTGCCCTGTATTTGCGAGGCATCCCCGCAGTTGGATAGAGAATGGGGATCGACCCAAGTCTTCCGTGCGGGTTTTGGGGTGCCGTCGTCATAGAGGACGGAAGTCGTAGACGATGTCGAAGAATACGGCTCATAAGCAGCGGAGGCGGCACTGGCATATGCAGAGGAGGTTCTTGATGACATCGCGAACTAGTGGAGAAGCGTAGGGAGCGAATGGGTATCGGGATGGGGCAAGGGGATGAGGTGATATTTATGCGGAAACGCAAGCGGAAGGACACGAAATGGAAATAAGCTGAGATGACCCGGTTGGCTAAAATTGAGGTGAATTGTCGTGAGTAGCAGGGAGCTTCACTACGACGCTTCTTGATGCGGATACCGCGTTGGGCTTCCAATTCCAGATCCGGGTAGATCCAGGTGCGAAAACAGACTCTGCATAGTCAGGTCAGACCTCTGGTCGACATACGGATGCACGAGGATAGAGAACACCCTTGCCCTGGCAAGCTGGCAACATTCAAGTTGAATGTGGTCACCATTGCAGCCTTGACGGTCGTGCCCGACCTTGTGGGCGAGAATCATATTGTAGCTACCCGACGGATACGCTCGAGATCCATAGACTGCCTTGACGTGTACTTCTAGGAGCGCCCTGAAAGAGAAATGTTCCCAAGGTGGCCTTGTCGTGCGCCTCATGAAGATCTGGCGGAACAGTTGGACGAGGGAAGTTGGGTGCAGAGGTACACGTAATTCCCGATGTGCACTTCCCAAGCAGTGAAGCTAGCACCCACGCCGACCGCCGGTATACCAGGATCTTGGCACATCCATTACCCTTCAGGACGCAGGTCGTCCAGGTTTTCGCGTGATGCTGGATAATTTCAAGATTCTTTGTGCCTGGTTGACATCGCTTACAAAAAAACCCCAGCGTCACCAATGACATGTCGGCTTGGTCACGAACGCAGGTAGGGGTCCTCTGACCAATCCAGAATAGATACACGAAACGGTCCAGGCGTATGCCCATCGTCATGAGATGGCCCCGCCCAGCACCACGACACGCTAACTTTAAGCCATGTAGCGTCCGCGTAAGCACTGGGCAAGAATAACTATGGCGTATCTCACGCGTGATCGACGCAGATGTGGGGGAAGTTGGTGCTCGAAATTGGGCGCATCCCTTTCGCCGCCGTGGCAGGTCGCGGAAGACCAGGTGCGACAGACTCGGACCGTCGGACGAGGGGAACCTGTGGCGGCGGCACTACAGTTCCCCAAGTTCGCGCGAGAACCGATCGACCAATAACCTACCTACGGGAAATCCGACTCAGGATGAAGTATTTCACTATGTGGAGCCGACATTTCGGGCCTCTGGCGGCAGAGATACAGCCCTTCACACCGGGTCATCACCGTGGATGGTCATCTGGCTCTGGCACCGCCACCAATAATACAGTTAGCCAAGTCATTAAATAATTAAATAATTAAAACGATCTCGACGCGCGTTCACGAAAGGTCAACATTGACGCGTATCGCCACATAGGCAACGTCCAAGACCGCGACCACGACATGGAGACCTCCTTTGCACTGACTGGAAAGGGCTATGTGATCATCGCAGCGGATACCACCGCTGCCAGATCCATCGTCAAGATGAAGAATGACCAGGACAAAATCAAAGAATTGAGCTCACACTTGCTCATGGCTTATTCTGGCGAACCAGGTTTGCTTTACATGTGCACCATTGCATTCGTACCAACACTTTCTTAGGCGATACGCTTCAGTTTGCAGAGTATGTCGAACGCAACATTCGCTTGTACCAAATCCGCAATCTCTACCCTCTCCGCCCATCTGCGGCTGCTTCCTGGATCCGTCGTTCGCTCGCAGAATCTCTGCGATCTAGAAACCCCTACTCAGTCAACCTCCTTATCGGTGGATATGATCTTGCAGACTACAAGCCAACTCTTTACTGGGTAGATTATCTGGGGACCGTAGTGGAAGTGCCCTTTGCGGCACACGGATATGGAAGCTACTTTGCACTGAGTTTGTTGGATAGGCAAGTGTTATACCCCCATACTTCGATGATTATCTTGTCGAACGTCGCTCTCAGGTACCATAATCCAGAAGCCACGTTCGAGGAGGGATTGGCGACGCTCAGACGTTGTATCGACGAAGTCTCGAAGCGGTTAGTAGTCAGTCCAGAAAGGTACAAAATCAAGGTAGTCGACAAAGATGGCATCCGCGAAGTCGAGCTGTAAAATTGCCTGTCCATCCTGTAATCCCATTTAACCCCCCCACATCCTCATGCATCCAATCCGATTGTACTCAATCCAGGATGTGAGTACCTTCCGCCCGATCGCCGCCTGTAACCCTTTCGGTTCTCCTCTCGCACCTTATGACGCTTTTGACCCGTGCGATCACCGCCGTCGTTTCTTCTGGGCGACATATAACTTGAACAGCCTTCTCTATATCCGACCGCCGCAAACGGCGTCCCCAAATACTTTCGGAGTAGGTATCCACCAGTCGCATCGTCTCCAAACGTGCCATCCTGCCCTGACAAAGCATACTAGCAACCGCCTGTGCATTCAAAAACGTTGCCTTGCCGATGTAGAGGACACGTAGACTGGGAACGTCCCCAATTAAAGGCGGAAATTCGGAACCCTCCACGTTGATGATACCCGCAAAACTGATGTTGGTCAATACTATTTTCCTGATGTGTTGCCAAGAGCAAAATTGCTTCAAGAGGCAGGAAGCTACCGGTGGCACAATCTTATTTCATCAATCAGATGTAAACACGAGAGACGAAGTGTGAGAGACTCACGGCGGTGGAGAAGTGGTGGTCGGGGTCGGGTCCTGTCCATTCGAATGTATCTGGGCTTTGGGGATATTCAATACGTACGATGGTCGTAGCCATGTGCTCGCAGATCGCTTCGGATCACGCGATGAGGGTATTCTTACCTGACGCTTGCGAGTCCCCGCTCGAGCGTGTCGGCCTCGGCGTCCGCATCCTTCGCATACGAATGCATCCGTAGTCGGATGTGTTTCAGCCGCATGTCGGGCTCGCTATGCGCTGCCCCTTTCGTAATACATTCGGCAAGATTGCGATGTGTCGCCAAGACACTAGAGAGGTGCAGCAGGGTCTCACGTTCCGCTTTTCCTGACAGGTCGACCGACAAGGAAACGGGTGTGACAAGGACGTGTGGATGGAGAGCACTCGAGCATGACAAGAGCGCAAGCTTGCGCAGCTGATGTGTGGAAGTGAACCGCAGATGAGTCACATAGAGGTAGTCTGTGCCAATGTCACAAAATATCCGGCAGACGGAGAGAATGTGGCTGGGGACGGTAGCCTCGTCGAGCGCCGTGCAAAGAATCACGGCGACGAGTTCCTGCGGAAGATCCATCAGCGAGGTGCACATCGCGCATGTACATATAAAGTAGCAATGTGGCAGGTTAGTCACCGCGTCCGCGTCCCAAGTTGGATCCGTCTCAAGTGTGGCTCACTGTTGATTGATAGCACAATTCATGATCGTGGCAGAATCACAAGGATCGCACACATGCCGGAAGCCGGATAGCGGTAAGGCTCTCTCAGATCTAAACCGAGACGCTGTTTTAAGAGACCTGAAGCACGTATCCATAGCCTTGTTCAGACCGAACGTCGGTACTATCACGAATAAAATCATATATAGGGGAGACACGTGGGTGCTATCCAAAGGTAACGGACTCAACTGAGTAATAGCCAGCTGGTCCACCCACAGTACATGCGCACTAACGGAACATGTCTGCAAGAGGCACTCTCTGAGCTGTCCATGTCAGTTCGATGCCATCCAGAAAAAGAAAGGAAAGGAAAATTGCCGACAGGAAGGAACCTCACCCCACCCCAAAGGCACTAACGATGATAAACGTCCACCGCACACAGACACATGCATTGCTTCAGCTGTGTAGCAGAAACAAGAGCTCTCAGGTAGGTAGATACGAGCGTCTAGTCAGCATCGCTGTCCATCTGATTTAGAGGTCAGTCGTGATTCCCATAGGATCAATGACGCTCACCGTATTCGCCAATCTACCCTTGGCTCGCGTCGCAGCCGCCCTCGTCGAACTTCGCCCAGCAGGTGCAAACGACAAGGTTGTTTGCGAAGCATTTTTGGCTTTTGCCGTCGTCTTCTTCGCAGGTGCCTTTTTCGTCGTTGATTGACTAAGGGTGGATGCGATGCATCCATATCAGTCATGAACCCCCAACGATTGAATCAGCGTGGATCACCTAAGCACCGCAGCCCTGCTTGTTTTCCTCGTCGGGGCAGGCTCATCCTCTTCGTCTTCGTCATCATCGTCGAGTTCGATGACTTCCTCCGATTCGCTCGCGACTCTCTTCCCCTTCCCTTTCGTAGATGCCTTCTTTGCAGGTGCTTTGGTAGCGGTCGTCTTCTTCGAAGTCATTGTCTTCCTTTTGGGAGGCGGCGCTTCGTCTGATGGCGCTTCAAAATCCGATCCAGCCGCATCCACATCCATCATCATCGAGTCAACAGACGCCCCATCATCCGAATCTTCGGCTCGAGCTTTCCCTTTACCCTGATAGATTGAATGGGACAAAGGTGCGGCTAACGTAAGAGACGATCACACAAACCTTCGATTTCGCAGTCCTTTCCGTCCTGGATTGTTCTACATAGTCTTTGTCGTGCTGCTCTCTGATTCTATTGACCTGTAAAGATATCAGTGATAGTGTTTATCGAATAGAGTACACATGAATGACGAACCGCATCGTCGAGGCCGGCTTCATCCAACTCCCCGTCTGCTTGTATACCTTTCATAAGCGCTCTCAACGTCGTCGAAACATGACTAGAACAATTCACGAGTCATCAAACGGGAAGGACATCCGCGACCCACTTTGATATTGCATGCGAATCATCTTTTTCGACGAACATTTGTATTGCATCTGACATGCCCGCCTCGCCCAGCAATTGCAACTCCTGTGCTGCCAAATACTCCTTGACGAGTGTATGTACTCGCACTTTGGAGAGCTTTTCGGAGATAGACAACTCTGGATCGTCGATGCTGAGCTCTGGCTGGTCGATAGTCACTTTAGTGGATCGCGTCGTCTTCTTGGCGCGGTGAAAGACGAGGACGTCGCGCGGATTTGCAATGCGTCCTTGAAATTCTTGACCAAAACGAATGGGATTGGACATCTCGCTGACGCCGGTCGTGTCCACCTGCATACGTCAGACTACTTATGGATTGCTGAAGAATGTTGGAAAGTACTTTTAGCCGAACAAGCGGCAGCATGCGGGGAAGCTCCACCTCCCCGTCTTCGGCAGCCCTCTTATTTCGATCGTCCCATAGTTGGTTGGCTTGGTCGATAAGCGCATTTACCTATTATGAGCGGTTTTGGTCAGGTTGATCATTCTCAAGAAAATTAAACCGGGTTTACTCGAGATTTTAAAAACTTGGACACGGCAATTTGATCGTTGATGTCAAAACCTTCCTCTTCGGAGGCTTCGCCAAGGACAATATCTTCCAGCACGAATGGGCGAACCGTTCGCAAAGGGATCGGTTTCAGTTGGAATTCTTTTCCTTGTATTTCTACCAACGCAACGTTTCTGACAGGGAGATGAAAAATTATGTGGATTGAGCGTAAAAAGAATGTGTACTACACGCACTTTTCAATGGACTCGCCATCAGCGAGAGAAGTGGCGATTGACGAGCCAGGTTGGGTGATGTAATAGTTCTTTCCTGCAACTAATTCCGGTACAATGCGGCAGTCGTGCTCATGACCCCAGACGACGAGGTTCACACTGTCATCAAACATGCCTTCAGGGACCGACTCCTGAGGACCATGTCGCACACTACCATGAGAAAAAGCGGTATGAATGAGAGGATGATTTCAACAAGTTCAAAGCCGCCGCCTATCATACCGATTTTGGTGTAGGAGTAACACGTTGAACCATTCATTCTTATTTCGGGGCATGTACATGCGAACACGATTGCTCCGCAGCTCGAAATGCATGCGTTGGTCCTTGACGTTACCCACACCATACAGGCCAAGAAAAGTGGTACCCTTGCGAAGAAGAACTGGTCTGATGGCAATACCGGTCTGCTGCGCGTCAATGTTAGAGACAGGCAAATCATATTTCCCCATGTAGTTCAAAAGGCCAGAAACGGAAAGGACATCAAGTGCACATAACGCGCCCTCCTGGAAATGGTCCTCAGCAACATGGAGTAAAACGGGGAGACACTTACCGGACCAGCGCCTTGTGGATCATCGTGATTTCCGTGGATAGAAAACACGGGGATACCAACATTCAAATTGGGATCCTCGTAGTTGATCGCTGGAAAACTAGGCATGAGTGAGTGGGAGTGCTCGCACATACCACCCGTGTGGCATACTTGTAGCCTTCTGCTTTCCCCTCGTTTGGGTCGCTCAAGAGTTCGAGTTGAACGGGCCGGTCATTCATCGTGTACTCGCGGAGGAGGGCGATTACCTGGTAGAGACAGTCTCTGGATGGCCTGTTCTCATGGAACAAGTCACCGGCAAGGAGAATAAAGTCGACCTAATCAGCCCTGTCAGCGTCTTCGCTAACAAAGATGCAAGGTTGTGCGTGTGTATGGTGGCAGAATACAAGTACAAGATGAACTCGAACGCACGTCATGTTTCACCGCTAGTTGCAAGATCTCCTTGAATGTATTTATTGAATCTTGTCCACGAATTGGATCTCGCTCAAGGTAGCCAATATGATTATCCGTTGCGAGAAGTATTTTAATTGTATTGTCGGTTTCTTCGATGGTCGGACGTTTGAGAGTAGGTCGAAAAGGGAGAAATCAAATACTTGCCAACGTTGTGAATGGTGGGTGGTGGTGGCACCGAGCCTCTACCGTCGTCAGACATGGCGAGTGGTTGCTTTGGCAAAACCTAGGGAAGCCTAAGAAAACGAGTAGGAAGAGTCAGTAATTATGAGACAGACTCGGACGCGCCGCGCGCGTTTCTTTAGAAGGGGCTTTTGTCTCACGTGAGCCAAGCCTAGAGCCAAGTGGGGGTAAAACTGCGGTCCTCAGACGTGGCAAGAACACTCATCTCGACGTCAACAAAAAGTCTACAATACACTCATACATATCCTCGTACAGTCAACCCTTACATTAAAGATGTCTTCACAACATGGCGCTCGCGTGCAGCAGCAGCAAAATAATCACCTCCTTGTGGTATGTCATACTAGACGCTTGATGCTGGTTGAGCCCTAAAGAACCAGCAGACTGGGACGGTCTTATTTTATCTCGTAGCAGCATTAGCGGTATGTGTACCTTCTCCCAGTCCGCTCGCTGAAAGCTAATCTGCCGTTTAGATGGTCATGGCGTAAGTCTACCCCCTGCGCTTACCCTGACTCCACTGAGGTGTACTAGAAATAAATGGGTCCTCCAAAAGACATCTGCGCCGCTCTTTTTCCTCTTCACGCAACTCATGATTGCTGTTGTTCTCTTTCTTTCTTCTCATGCAGCAAAACTTATCCAGCTTCCGCTTTACATCGATGTGCAACTAATCAAGGGACTCGCGCCGATGGTCATCTTGAATGTCATCGGTTTGAGGTAAACCCGCCTTCTGGCTGTTCGTGCTTGTCTGCTCACTCCTTCTCAGCTTCAGCAATTACACCCTCAAATACGTCGACGCTTCATTCTATCAAGTTGCCCGCGGATTACTGCTCCCATTCACGGTTGTGACTTCATACATCTTTTTGCACACACGGCCGTCCCTCCTTATCCTCCTCTCATGCTCGGTAGTCACTCTGGGCTTCTTCGTTGGCGTCTTCCTGGATGCTACTCCGATTGCACCGCTCGGTATTGCATTTGGTGTTGCCAGCTCTGCCATTACGGCAGTGCATTCCGTTGTAATCAAAAAGAGCCTTGATGTCGTCAAAGGCAGTGCCATGCACCTTTCGTGGTACACCAACTTGTTGAGCGCGATCCTGTTGATTCCCCTGATTATCCTGGCTGGTGAGGTGCCCGCTGTCACAAACCTCGTCTTTGGGTCGGACGAATATATTCCCGCTCCCGGTGAGCTCTCGGAATTGCACACGTTTATCTGGGGCTCTTTGATCACGGTGAGTATTCAATTCCCGTCTAGGGTATTTATTGAAATGGGATGAATGTAGGGTGTTATTGGTTTCCTGATGAGCCTCGCCAGTCTACTTTCTATCAAAGTGACGTCTCCGATCACCCATATGATTTCGTCCGCTGTTCGTGGCGTTGCTTCCTCGCTGTTGGGGATGTGGCTTTTCCATGATATTATTTCCACGTAAGTGCTTGCCATGTACACCAGTAGCTCACTAGCTGATCCCTTGGTGTAGCGGGCGCGCTTCTTCGATTGGAATTATTCTTGGGGGATCCGTCTGGTACACGTGGGTCAAACATGTCGAATCGCAGGACAACAAATACGAAAGGGTGCCTCTAGAAGACGTCGAGGCAGGGAAGACTACCCCGTCCCAGAAACCAGAGTAGAGATACTCCATCGCGGACTTGGACTTGCGCGTACTGGTACAGTATACCCTTCTATGTTTCCTCGGTGACTTTTGTGTGTCACCATTATACATCCACAAAGACTATAGATGTACATAGGCGGCAATTCCATTCTCTCCACCGCCATGACAGCTTGTATGTATGTATTGTCCCCTGAATAAGCGACTGTAGTGGAATCCACCTCATGGTGCCAGCTTGTGGCCGTGCAAAGCTACCGATTCATGTTACAATACAACCACCACCACCGGCTAAAACGTATTTATATATCGGTCCTGTAAGCTTCACGCGCCCGCAGCTCCATTGATTTAATACTTGGATCGGGTTTCTTTGCACGATTATCCATCACAACTACTCCCTAGTATGTTTGGGTGCTGTGTCGCTGGGAGGCTTCTGCAAACCAATCTGCAGCAAGTAGACGAGACGCACGCCTTTTTCGAGATACCTGCTGCCGAAAGGGTCAACCACGTCTGCGTATTTTTACTGGGTACAGGTGTGTCACACCACATCATCCTGGCCCGGCTGTGCCTGACCATCTGCTCTCTAATCTAGTCCCGTTCCCCGAAGGCTATGGTGCTACGGTGCACTTTTTCTGGCCGGGAAAGGGGTCCCAAGTGCTGGGCATGTACGACACCATTCTTCCCCCTAAGTCTTATCGAGCACGCCGCGTTGATGTCGATCTTCCAGGCTCTCCAATGAAAAACCCTCTGCGATATTCCGCCTTCGTTCCGCATTTTCCTCGGCGTCCGCTCCAGTCTCGGGTATGAGTACCCCTTCCGCGTTCACCAACGCCGCGCCTAGCACATCAGGGGAGGTGACCGCCATCCTTGGGTTCGCGGTGGAGCCCCTCGAGGCGGTCGCCGCACAGATGGCAGCGCTCCCCACGACAACGATCAATGCGACACTGAGCACAAGCCCCTTCCCCTCTGCAGCGGGGTCGAAATTGTTTGACCCGCGAGAACTAGCTACGCGGATCGCGCAGCACTTGATGAACTACATTTCTGGATTCGTGCCGTCGGGAACTGGGGTAGGACCGGAGAGCATGGTGCCGCTGGGAATCATCTCGAAGTGGTACGAGAACTTTGCAGGGAAGCTGAAAGTGGGGGGAACGTCGTTTTTGGAGAGGGAGGAGTGACCTATGGTGGGGACACATGATCGTTTGTCGCTACTTGGAGTAAGTACTGCTAAATGCATGCATCTAATTCTATCATCTGGTTGCGTTGTACATCACACGTGCTTGGCAGTTCAAGGATGTTTTATTCGTCTGACTATCCAACGGCTCTTTTCTAGAACCACTGCGACCGTTTCTCAAAGTCTCCTCGAGATCTTGTATTGCTAACGAAGTGATAAGATTGATTCTCGGCGTCATGAATCTTATCCAGATTCCTCGATTCTACTCAAGGGTCTCCCAGGTAAACGTGCAGAAGCTAATTGATAGTTTACAACAAGAGAGCCTACCAGCGGAAGATCTTCGCACAAATGATCGCTGTCGACTTGATGGTGCATCGATGCCTAGCAGCCCATCCTTTGTACCTTGTTGTTTATATGAGGCGACTACTCTCCAGATCGAAGATTGTCAGGCTGCCTTCCTTTTCTAATTTCACCAGCGGTTTCACCAATGAAGAGTCGAAGAACCTCGGTGGCGGATTGCCAGAATTGCAAAAAAAAAGCATGAAGGTGTGTTTCACAGTTCACCCGCACAAGATTACCAGGTCACGCATTCACTATGGAGTCAATAGTAGTACAGGCCTGGTTTAACGGGTCAGTATCAATGATTGATTACCATCGTGACGATAATCATGAGCATGGAGAGGAATACGTACGCCAGTAGAGATTTCGCGGTGCCGGCTGATGAACATCGGAGACCCGGTCGATTGCTTCCCTGAGGAAATGTTGGCTTGCTAGGACGTGTACTCTTCAATCTGTGGGGTACAGCTCCACTTTCAAAGATTTACACTGGTCGGTGTCAGTGATAGGCCGCTTCTTGGGTAGAATAACATGTATTCTGCGATTCTCGGCAGTGTTTTCTGGTTTGCTTATACTACGCCCGAACTTTGGAAACACGGTGGTACCACTGTCAGGCTCTGCAAATACATACTAGGCGGGATCATAAATCACACCGGTCAGCATTTTGCGCCTTTGGGGTTTGTATACAGTGTTAGTGGAAGTCCACCTGCCTGTCAAACAGAGTTAGTGAATCCCAATGTTTCGGTAGACCGATCATCCAAATGGCACTCCGAAGTGGTGAGAAACAAGCTTGGTGGCTGTGCGGATTGAACTCCTTCAGGTCTTTGACAAGCGCTCGTTAGAATATCGATGTCTCTGTCTCGCACAGTTAGACGTGTTTCTGAGCGTTGCCAAAAGGGCTCGGGTCTAACGTCCATTTTAACCGCCTTGCAATCCGGTCGGCATTATTCTACTAAATCCAACTTCGTACGTATTGTCGAAGTTGGTCCCCGTGATGGCCTCCAGAACGAGTCACGGCCGATTCCTCCTCCCATAAAAGCGGAACTTATCAACCGACTCGGTCAAGCCGGGTTGCGAAGCATTGAAGCAGGAAGTTTCGTTAGTCCAAAATGGGTACCTCAGGTTGGTAGATCTCGGTACTCTTACCGTATTCCCTCCTGATGTACAACGAAATATGGCAATAGATGGCAGGAACGGCAGAAGTCCTTTCTCTGATCGATCCTATCGCAAACACTGACCTTTCGGTCCTCGTCCCGAACGTCAAGGGTCTCGATGAAGCTTTCCGCACTCTTACCGCCTCATCTGAATCTGCGGCCAAGCCTCCGCCACGGATTTCAGAAGTGGCGATCTTCACCGCCGCGACGGATGCATTTTCACGAGCAAATACCAACGCCACGGTATCGGAGTCCTTGGCCCGACTTGAGCCCGTGGCCCGCGCTGCGCGTGCCAAAGGACTCCGTGTGCGCGGCTATGTTTCCGTTATTGTTTCATGTCCATACTCTGGGCGCGTGGATCCACGCAGGGTCCGAGACGTCTCAAGAGAATTAATCCAGATGGGCTGTTACGAGGTTAGTCTTGGAGATACCACAGGCACAGGCACACCGGCCAGTATATGTGCAGTGCTAGAAGAAGTTTGCAAGGAAATAGACCCGAGTAAGCTTGCCGGACATGTGAGTACCCGACCTTCCGGTCTTAGCACCCGTCCTATGCGATATTGAACGTGTGGATTTAGTTCCACGATACCAACGGAACCGCGCTCGCTAACATATTCGCTGCGCTCGGTATGGGTCTGCGCTCATTTGATACTTCCGTTGGCGGGCTTGGCGGATGTCCTTACTCCCCCGGAGCTACAGGGAATGTAGCCACTGAAGATGTCGTATACGCCCTTACCGGCCAATCTTTCTACGGTGATATCGGCGAACCACACTCAGGTCAGCTCATATCTCACTTTGAACACCCCGAGTATGCTAATTGTGACTCTTGGCGCCTTCTCGATTACCGCCATCTATTTCTGAGCCAGAATGGGACGTTGGTTCAATATCTCTTCCGTTACTAGCAGAAACAGGTACTTGGATCTCGGACATCCTAGGAAGGCAGAGCACGAGCAGGGCCGGACGCGCTTACCTCGCTCGGAAGCGTCGGGAACAGCAGCTGGCAGCAGAAGGGTAAACATATCCAAAGTGCAAAGTTATTTCTTACGGGATATGGATGAAACCTATACTTGTGAACAATCCGGCTCCTGGATTTTTCTTCGCGGTTTCCACTTCATTCGATAGTTGTGCTGCAAGGGTCCCTCGTGCATTCTTCGCTACTGTATCTTGTACAATTGTCGCTTCACATCGCCTTTGAAACCTGTCATAAACTAATCAGGATACCATGAATCCTAGGGTGAAGATGTGTAGGTTTTCATTCCCTTGACCATCGTCATGGCATTTTCCACCCATCACATTGATGGTACGGTATATCGTGCCGGTATATATGTCTTGTTCCGATTCTATGAGGATGTTTCCGGGAGCAAAGCCCTTGCCGTGCCGGAGATGTATATGAGACATCTTGGCAACTCAGGTCGAACACCTTGTGGAGCCAACTATCGCACCGACTTTCCAAATATGCCGGGATTGTATCCAGTTCCAAAAAGTGGTATGTCGTTAAACGCCAGCATCATTAATAAAGGCGGTGCTACTGGCTACTGAGGCATACACGCTCAAGTGCTCACAACGCTTCTTGGCAAAACGCCTGGCTTGTGCGAAGTCTTTTCAAAACGCTACGGAAGATATGACTGAAAAAAGGACATCGCCGGGGTGGGACCCCAAATGCACCAAAGCCTGCTTTTTCATGTAGCTTGGGTGTGTCTATGACAGTGCTACGTGCCGTGGTCTCGCCGCCATCATAAGCTCCTGCAGATACAGTCTACAAATTTGCTGTCAAGGAACATCCGTAGACGCGACGTACAATATGGTGGTGGGTAAAGGTGCGAGCCGCTTCAGTTCCCGCTCAGATGAGTTCGGGGTCACCTGAGGGCGGATCGTAACACACGATCAGCTAAAATGAAAGTTCTAAGTTTGCTGGCTGAGAATAGCCACCCCAGCACTAATTCAACAGGTTGGTGGTACATATCTACATGCCTGGACTCCCCGGTCTCGACAGTTGCGGCTCGGCGCTAAGTTCCTCACATGGAGAACGGAAACGCTGTATGCGAGATTATGCGCACCCTGGGAGGCCGAATCGGTGACCAATAGCGAGAAGTGCGCGCATGGCAACCTGGCTAGAGGTTGCATGACTCCCTGACCAGCATCTCAACGCCAGACTAACGACCAACGGCGAGAAGTATACGGGATGAATGAGAATGGTGCCCCCCGTACCGAAGGTCGCAATGGTTACCAATAATAGCGGAATGAACGGATGTCCGGGCCGGACCGGATAGAAAGGAGTGGCCAGATGACACTATTAACGTTACTGCAGTGCCGAGGATCAGTGTTGCAGCGCTCTTCAATGCGTGCGAGAGATGATGATCGCGCCTCGAACCGACGGATGTTACCGGGAGGCCAGGGTGCACACAATCTCGTTGCGAATACGGCGTTTCCGCTGCCCGTGTGAGAAACTTGGCGCCGAACCGCAACTATCGAGACCGGGGAGTCCAGGTATGTAGCTCGGTGTACCACCGACCTTGTTGGTTAGCGCTGGGGTCACCGGCTATTTCCGGCCGGCAAACTCAGAACTTTAATTTTTAGCCGGTGCGATTCGCCCCTGACTGAATTTAGATAATTTCAATCGGAGATTTTGCCTCAAACGCCACCACGTCGATGAATGTCACTTAGACTGACAGTATACATCAGTGCTCGTTCGACGGCCTTCCATATCATTCCTCTGGTTACATTCAAGAAGCTACTTACAAATATACTGGAATTTAACGTGTAACTATAGCCTGTGCGGCGGACCCATATACAGATCGGAAAGAGCGAAGTATGTGGCACACTCGGAATTTTCCCTTCTTGAACTTGTTCTGACCAAAACATTATCAGCGTGAGCCACTAGTCATTTTGTGCTGATCTTACAGTCATTTTTTTTCCGATCCCCCGCATTCTCCTCGCTACTGGCCGTGCGGGCGTTGTCCACATGGAACAACAGCGTACCAACCTTCCTAGCTTCGGAAGGGTTTTCAGGGCCTGGCAGCAACGTCAACTTGGTCTCTGGGCGAAACACCATCACGTATGTCGACCCGCCAAAGTGGAACGACCCGATTTCGTCCCCTTTCTTCACTTGGTCTCCTTTTTTTACTGCCATCCTCGTCGTCGAAACCTCCCCAAGGCCAACTGCCACAAAGCACATCAATCCAATATCGGGGTTGTCCGATTCGATGAAGATGCACGCGCGTGTCGAGATGGCAGTCACGAATGCTTGTGAACGGGAGACGACGTCCGGATCCGGGTCATCATCCCGGCGCGCTGCATAGTATGTGCCGGGAATAAGGCATGTCTGCACTACGCGTCCGTCGACGGGACTGTGCCACCGGTGGTAGTCTAGCGAGCTGAGGATCGCCTGGAACACTGTTCCCCCTACAAATTGCGACGCGAGCGGGTTGTGGTTGAAGATGTGGTCGAGGGAATACGGCATATCCTTGAGCCAGAACTCGTCCCTTGCTTTTACATTGGTGCATACACGGTATGTGATGGCCTCGCAGGGGGCGTTGATGAACTCGGGACGGTCGGGTGCGATGGTGGGGCGAACGCCCTCTCTGAAACGCCGGCCGAAGAAGTCGTCCCATGACCGGAAGCCCATATATGGTTGATCGGGATTGCACACCCATGCTTGCTCGAAAGTCGTGCCCAGGCGGTTAACCTGTACCTGCAACGCAGCAGAACTGAACCAACCACCCTCTGTGGTGACCAGGACGTTCCGTGATGCTGGTGCGACGAGGAACTTGGTCCACTCATCAAATAACTTGTGGAATATGCTGTTTACTTTCGAGTTGGTGAACGCGCGGTAGCCAGCCTCGGTGTTGCAGAAAGGGGCAAGAACGCCATACACAGGCACTCCGCTCACGAGAGGGCTCGTATAACTGTACGTGGGCGCCTTTGTGATGGTTTTGTCGAGAACTGCAAGCAGCTGCTTGTAGTTCGTGATCTAACCAGTGATGGTGAGTTTGATCTATGATCAACATACAGACTACTTACTGAGAGCTGGCCGGGAGGAACTTGTTCAAACATTTCGTGGAAGCTTCTAAATATCTCGGCGTCTTCTTCGATTAGCTGCTTGAACTCGAGCATGGTAGGAGAGAGCTGTTCTTTGTTAAGTTCACCTGCTTGTGTGCAGACGCCATTATTAACGACGTGGGCGAGTAAGTCGTCTTGATCCTTGCGGATGATGGCAGGATCCTTGGGGAGCCATCGGGCAATGGTACGATAGGTGAGATCAAAAGGCATGTTTTGTTTAACTGGAATCGCAACAATCATTTTTCGACCAAGCGAGTTTGACAGGGCGACTCACGATGTAGTGAATGGCAGATGCTGAAACGAAAGCTAATGTTGGGGTCCATTTTATATTTCCAAGTCCTCCAGCGTCGGATATCCGGTCCAAGCAAATTCTGTTTGGAGTGGTCACTCCAATGAAAGAGAAATCGGTGAGGATCGGTGTTGTAGATCCGGTGACTTCCTACTAATTTACAAAAATAATCACCTTTTTTGTAATTTTCAATAACCATCAGAATTTTGATTGGGGTCGCTCCGTCGCTTGGCTAAATTAAGTTCCAAGATCTTGATGCACTGCGGTACAGTCCGAGTTTCATAGATGGCCCAGTGCCTGGAGTCCTCCTCTAGTAGAGTATCGAGTTTTTACACTGCGCTGCTGTCTCCGACTCTCGGAGACAGCAACTCTGGGCACTCACGGGATGGCGATTCTCTCTTCCATTTTGCAACGCTGACTCGGAAGTCATCGACCTAGGATACTCTATTACTTATTCACATACATTCAAGCTGACACATCTCGTTTGTTGCGCAAAGTGTGATAGAAATATCGTCTATGGAAAACTTGTTCCGAGCCGAATCAATAAATCAGACCGCTGTCAGATAGTACTCTTCATTGGGTACACCAACAGACAAATTATCGACTTCACCATCATCAGTCGTCGGAGTCTGTTAGAAAGGTCTCAAGTACACTCTGAGCGTTGAATTAAGCACGAAAAGAGTTCCGCCCTGTAATCCGTCTGATAAATTCCTGCATTCCGTCAAGATGGAGTATACTTAAGCAGCTGTTTCACAAGCAAATATTCATCACAGACAATGTACAAAAAGAAAAAGTCTGATGGGGTATTTGCCTGCTGAAAGGGTCGCACAGGGATGCTGCCGCCACGAAATTACCATGATACCATTGGTTGTGATAGGTCTACGGCCAGAGATTTGGGAATCCAGAGGAAAATAAGTATGTCCTATCTGTTTCAGTACGTAGTCTGCCACAGACATGCCGTACAAGGATCTTAAAATGAATGGGGAATAATTTAGATGTAGTTTGCGCTAGGCAGCTTCTCAAGTGAGAAGGCAGCTATCTCAGTATACTATCCGATGTTAATGGAAATATGCTATATGCGTATGCAAGGTATATTCCGTGTTACTATAACGATGAAACGGCCGGGCGCGGGTGCAATCCTTGCCAGAGATTACAGGGCCTCAGCCTGATGGATATGGATTCATTCCTTCGCATAAAAAACATAGGATAAAGTACACGGAAGACAATGATGTGGAGCTGGCGTTACTAGGGGGCAAGCTTCTACGCACTTCGCCGGTGGATAAATCTCTATCGATTGGTTCGAAGGACACTGAGCTGGATCGAGTCACATGAGAATGATTGCGGCGACCAAATGGGCTAAATCTAGGCACAATGGTGGGTCAATCAATCACCAGTAGGGGGTTTCACGACTATCCAGGTCCACTATGACTGGCGACGACGATAAATCGCAATAGCACCTCTGTCATAGCGTGTGGTGATAACACAGTTTTCATGTGATTTTGGATGTGTTTGAAGTAAGATTAAAGTGCAAACCATGCACTTCGAATATGGGGTGTCATCCAAAACACATATGGTTGTACTGCTTTGTGTATACACAAACACACCACTAAATTACCGCGTACGCGCCCACGTGTCAACTTGGTCCGACGTTTGAAAATTAGTCTTGTTATGGATGGACGCCAAAATCCTAAATTTGGACCAGACGTATGAAACCCGGTATTAATAGCCCAAGTCTCTAGCTTGGGTCCATGGAGCGGACAAAATGGATATTGAGATATTCACGACTCGGTTTCAATTCTAAACTTGATATTTGAATGGGAAACCAAATGTGTACGAATATATGATGTACAGGCTCGGATTATATTTTCAAGCTTCAGTGCGATCATCGCACGATGATTGCGCAATGACTTCTCATTCACCACCCGCTCGAAGCACACATTACGCGCACATGAGTCTCACACATGTTTGATTGGTCCTGAGCACACAATAAGCCTGTAATACTCACCCGATGCGGTGCCAGTGAAAGCAAGACCACATGGTTGCTGCTCATCACCCAACGCACAAAGTGACCAACAACCCGGGGTGAATGTACGATTCCCAAGTTGTCGGCTACTGTGGACGAGTACAGCATCGCAAGAAAGTGCGGGTATTCTGCGAAAATATCATGTGCCCCTCCGGTATTAGAGAATGTCGTCGGACAGCAAGCACCAAGATCCTTTTGGCGCCATAAACATACCTGACGCTACGTAGAACTGATGTCGCGCGATCATCTTGGGGATAAAACATGATAAGTAAATTGTCAGTGACCGGATGAACAGCTATAAACTGTCCCGAATTCATGTCTGAGTCTGGCGCGAGCGCGTAGAACCATGATGCATTGGTGAATTGACTTGTACAGATCTTGTGAGACCGGGATAGGCACTGCAGTGACAGGTACAGAGAGACCATCTTCACTAATACATATTACATACCTCTTCGTCTCCGTATGCCCAATCAAGGAAGACCTTGCATTCACAAATCACTTGGGGGCAGTGTGGGTGACCAAGCCAACTTCGAAGCCGAGCAGTTTTCAAGTACGAATACGATTGTATCATCTCGCCTCAAGTTCTCCTAGGGTAGCTACATCAGCACCAGCACCGGCACGTCGTGATAAGTAACTTACCTAACCTATGGATGTTTCGGAAGGCGATGCAAAGTTCCGATCAACCATTCGAACGGAAATGACCACCATGATTAGGCAGGGCAAACAAAGTGAGATATATAGTTATAGATGTGAAAAGACACGATGATTGGTCGCGTACCAAAGGTGGGATAGACTGTCTTGGGCATTCCAACGTAGCGAGTGTTGCAACTACGATATGCAGCAGCAGGCATGGCGGATCGACAGTCTGCCTCTTTTAGACGACTGGTTACCAATCTAGGACAGTTCGTCTTGAGCACACCAACGTGGCGAGCAATGCAGCTACGATACGCAGCAGCAAGCATGGTGGTGCGCTAGTTATCCACTGCATCAGGAATTCGTCCATTGGCGCACACTGACCAGGTTCAGACTTTCCCCACTGGACGAGGGCCTTGGCATAATCAATTTTAAAAGACTCCCACGAGAACGCAGCCAGAACACAGCCCAAACTCTGACAAACAAACTTCAGAGCACAGCCATCCTTGTGAATCGCAGTGACTCCCAGTACGATGGACCGTCATGGTGTCACGAGTGCGACACTTATGCAACAAAGAGCGCACCGATGGTAAAAACCTGTGTGACGTCTTTTCTTGACAGTGAAAGGATCGACGTTTGAAATTTAACCAGAAAGCCGGGGTTGGTGCCTCCATAACATTAGAAAATTCAGTGGTAAGTGCAAGTAAGGTGCGTGTGTGGCGGCTCACCAAACCTTTGAGGATACAGCTGCATCTGGGGTCAAACTTTGCTGGGTCCAAATATGGCAAACGCCACATAGTTCCGAATAGCGAACATCATTTTCGTTGTCGGGCATGTTCGGCCGAGGTGGGCGTATCCCTCCACCGTTCAGCGTACTGGCAGGTCTTGATCTTGTCACAGAATGGTCAGTTGTGAAAGTCCATCCTGGCACGATGTGCTTTGTGATAGCAGTTGTATGCAGTACGTAGTGTGTACGGCCGATTGCGACTCCCACTGACAATGATTTTTCCTTTTTTGTCAAATGCAAGTTATCCAGGGATGAGGAACTTCGGTGAATCTGTCCTGAATGCCCTAATTGTTTGGTTGCTGTCCAGAGTATATAGTATCCGCCCGTCCACATATTGTCGACAACAAGCAGGCTTTTTTTCGAGTGGACAGTCGCTAGACTTCTGCGGTGAGTTGATTAGTGCGGTGACCCCGGTCTCACCACTGCCTACAGACGTGCTCCAGTAATGTGTACAAAGAAGTGGCAAGGGGACATTGAATTCTGCTGTCTTATCCTCAACCCGTCCAGTGCCAACTTAACGTTGTGGCGCCGCGCAGCTGTAGCAGCGATGCCCATTGCCACAGTGTTTCAACCCGCAACTTGAATGCTGGCGAAATTCAAGTTGAAGTTGGACGGTCTGGACCTTTCCGCCCTTCGTGCCCACAGCGCTGCCCCCCACCAGTCGCCCAGGCCAAGTCCGTCTTGCAGCTCCGTCAAACAACGCGTGCGAGATAGATGAGGCTAACGGAGGGCCAGATCATCATGGCACAGCCGCCAACCGACTGGACGCATCACTCGTTAATTGACTTTAGAATTGCCTGGCCCTGGACCTGATCTATGATCACCGAGGATGACTCCCACGTTTCCAGCATCTTATAATAGCGGTCGCAATCGGAAGGTCGCCGCCCCGCGGATCTAGTTCCCGTCGGTGATCGCTCAGCAGACCTCGGGCGTTCAAGGCTCGACGGTTCGTCCAACCCGTGCGTTCCAGTCCGGCTCTGCGTCTTCCCGACCTTTCAACGTCAACACCCCGATTCTGTTCCAACCCAATCTGACACGACCTATTTACAACACCCGAAATATGGTTTATAGCTCCACACACCCACAGGGAATTGCCGGGCGATGATCTTTCAGCTGATATACGCGATCCACGGAGACCTCCTGATTCCGGTAATGAATCATTTAGTAGACAGGCTCAACAGTATGTATGTATTTCCAAGGTATACCGTATACTATATCTGCTATACTCAATACAAAAGAAAATTCAATTGAAGAGATGCTACCGTAAATGAAGAGTGATCCATTGGGCGGATCAACAAACTATGTGCGCTACGTATGCATATCATAAAAATCATCCATTTCGGATTTACGAAAATTCGTCCAAGGAAATGAGAGTAAATCGAGGAGGTCGAAAAAAAAGGAAGCCGGAAAAGAAGGAGCGTAGGTTAACACCAAGAGATCGCCAGGGCAACTAAACACAAAGGAGAGAACAGGGCGCTAAGGCGGGTGGGTATGTCGGTGTGAGATCGGGGTATCCGTGCGAGTCGGGATATATTAAGCTTTATTGGGAGGACAAGATCTACAGGTGAGGTATGAATGTGCGAACTTTGGCTGGAATTGGGTGACTTGCGGACCGAAGGGAGGAGATAGATGGGACATTCCATTGGGTGGGAGGCATTTCGGTCTCAACGCGGTGTCTGCAAGCCGCGGAGAAAAGGTACGGAATGCATGCGATTCAAGCGAAACAGGATCAAAACGTGCTTTCATTATTCATATTTGTCGACCATTTGTCGGAGAGTTTCCATTCGTCACGCGATTCCGGTCCATGCTGCCCCGCAACAAGCGTGGATACGAACCACGAGTTAGGTGAGAAAGGACCACGGGAAGTGAAGTGACCTGGAAAAACATAGTCAATGATCCATGATTGATCCATCACAAGATGGCTCATACCAGGCATGCAGACTTGCGCAACAACTTGGAACACCTGCGCAGCATGACCTGGTCCGCCGTTGAACACCACCAGGGAAAAAAGGATGAGAAGAGAATAAAGAATCCATCAGAAACACCAATTCATCACCATGATCAACCATTCCCATCTGCCTTTTGCAACGGGTGTCACCGAGTCCCTACCCACGAATTTCGGAGAGAACAATCAAATGTGCAACGCCAGTCACATCCCTCAAGTATCTCAACCACATTCTTACCCACCCTCGCTCGTCTCCCCAAAAGATCCGCCTATCCTACCGCGAAACCGTAGAGGGGACCCGAATCCTACTCGTAGCAACGGAACCCACACTCAGGTTATTCCGATACAGCATACCCGTACCCGTCCTAGGCCTTAAACGAAAACTTTCCATGCTCGGACTTGGCAAAGGCGACTGGGACCGAGCAGCAACCGGCGTGCTCAACGCCGAATTCGGAACGGAACTAGCCCCATGCGGTGGGATGAACACCGTCTGGGACTGTGTGCCTCCTGGCGACGTCGCGGGGCCTTGAGCACGATTGGTTCCGGTATTCAACGACAGCGTGCGAAGTTTGAGTTGGTCATGTACATTCCGGTTGTAGGTCAGTATTTGACCGGGTCGAGGGGGCTGTTCTCCGGGCTGGAGACTCTTTTCAGAAGACTGGTTTAGCTCCGCTTGGTTGGGGGGAGGACACGGGGAAACGTTAGTCGATGGGATGGCGGGAGGTAATGGAGAGCTGCGGCTGACAAGCCTGAGAGGACGAGGTGTGTATCCCTGACCTGCGTTGACACAAGGTGACGATGACGGGGTAGTTGGCCGAGGAAGACTTGATGCTGAGGGCTGGGAAGGGAAAGGTGATTTTGGAATAGTTAAAGACGGTCTCGGCGTGCGATTGAGAGATGGCCGTGGTGTACCCGCTGGGATGGAGGATTTTGCTGACCGTTCGCTCAAGGACTGCCGTGGTGTTGACATTATGGAAGCAGTGTTCGACTTGGCTTCACCCGAAGCGGCATCAACGTTGTTGGGCTTTGAAGAGGTGTTCGAAGTGGCCCGGGGACGCTGCAACTCACCAACTCGCGAGCGGAGACTAAGAGTGGAGGGATATTTGCCCCTCACACCAGGTGGAAGAGGCGGGAGTACCTTGTCCTGATTGTACACAGGTGGAGGTCGTGGGACTTCCTCGCCGCTTTCGGGAGTGGCTGGGAAAGAAAGACTTGCTGAAGAGGCTGTGCTGCTTGGTGTGTGCGGGATTTCACCGCCAGAGCTTCCGTTGAGGCTGCCTAAACTGGAGCGCTCAAATTCGGCCCGTGTGGGGGTAACGCCATCATCCTGTTCACGAATTCCTGGCATAAGCCCAGTTTGTGTTTCAGCAGCGGCAGCATTGTCTGGCTTGGAAGTAATGGAGGTGGCGTATATGCTGGATTCGGACACTGACCCCGTCCTAGCACGCATGCCCATCGAGGAGTTGGAGTAGGCGCTGTAGCGATTGAGGGACGAGCCAATGCTACGGACGCTTCCTACGCGACTGACAGGTTTGCTCCTGGATGGAAGACTCCTCGTTGCCAGGCTGAATCGGTTCTGATGGCCAAACTCGTCGATATCGTTTTCATCTTCGTCGATTTCGCGGAGAACGTTATGGGAGATGGATCTCGAGAGAGGATGAGGTGAATTTGACTGTGAATGAGAGCTACCGATAGAAGATGACGAGGCACGCCGGGAAAGAACAAGAGTGGAGACACGCCGAGTAAGAGCGGAAGGTGCATCTTCGTCTTCGCTATAAGATGATTTACCGTCAATACCCGAAAAACAAGTAGAAAAGAAGACAGGGACGACAACGCAGCCTCGACGGAACAAAAGAGGGTCGATGATCGCCATGTAGCGGGGTATAATATTACCCTAACATGAAGGCACGTGGTCAACCATGCCCAGACAAAGTTCCAGCCGTCTCAACTCACACGACAAAAAGGAGAATGCAACTAGGACGGAAAAAAAGGAAGACACCGACCTATCACTCCACCCGAGCCCAGTCGTTAGTCCAATACCACCCCGGAGTAGCTTGCCATCGCGGTGTCTAACCCTCCTCTGTGGTGTATCCCTCGCGTCCTTGGGATGTTTTGAAGAGGTGCTCGCCATCGACTTGAGCGACACGTTCGACGCATTTGATAGATAAGACGACGACGACAGGATGCTAAGTCGCGTTGGATCCCCTTCTGGCTGAGGCAGTAGTTTGGAGTTGGGAGACAACATTCCATGACGTAGCATCAATTGACTAGAATAGGTAAGCTTAGCGATAATTTTTCCTGAGAAGCACCGAAGCTCACGGGAGGGGTGTATGGAGATCGAGACTTGAATCCGAATCGTTGGCTTCATCTTCTCCATCATCGTTACCACTCAGCCGAGGGGTTTTCCCCACAGTTGTATTGACAATATGAGAACATGTGGGCAACGGTGGCACATCAGTCCCCCGTCGACTCTTGGAACTCTCTTTGCGGCTCCTAGTGGAACTTGACTCACGCGACCTTGATGGGACGGAGCGCCTTCGCGGATGTGGTGTGACTGATATGATCTGCTTGATTTCCGGCGACATGGCACCACCCCTCGAGGTCGAGTCGTCAGAAGCACAAGACACGTGTACCGAATGAATAGAAGAACTGCTCGGTTTACGTGGGGCGTGGACATAGGAAGGAGTTGAAGATGAGATATCAGTGGGACTGTGCGGTTGAGAACGGGGAAGAGGCGGAAATCGCGGAAATGTACGAGAAGAGTTGTTGTCTCCACCATCACCTTCGTTATCCGATCTGAGCGCATTAAGGTCACTCATATCGACGCCTGTTATCGAGTCCTCTGCGTACGGTTTTTCATCTGGGCGGACCAGTTCAGTGCGAGCGATGGAAGAGGGGAGAATGTCGGGACTATCGCCCCGTAGTTGGTCGCGGGCTTTTCTCTCCGCAACCGAACCAAATATTGGAGGAGGGGACTGCGGTGCATTAGAGGGTGCGGATTGTGGTGGGCGAGGGTCTTCCACAGGTTCCTCTACTATAGTTTCGTTCTGTCCACCCAACGGATATATGGGGTTCCTGAGTGACGACAATGACCCTTGTCTGGATCTTCCGCGGACTGACTCCTGACTGTCGAGAGACGAGCGTGGCCGTTGTTCTGTACGGGACTGTGACCGACGTAATTCGACCATCGAGAGGGCGGGAGACGCAGAGCGAGCAGCTGTTTGCAAGGCACGATGCGTTGCTATAAGGTCCGGAGTGACGGAAGAGGGCCCAGGAACTGGCGGAAGAGGAACTGTGGGAGGTGACGACGGGGGCGGGTTGCTGTGCGACAGAGTGGCGGTAAGCGACTTGGGCGAGCACGGCAGGTTCAGGGGAACGACAGGACTAGCTGGTGCTGGGGAACTAGCGGGGCATGATGACAGCAAACCCGTTCCCGACCCTAAGATAGATGGGCCGTTCAAAAGACCGCTCGATGTAAGACTCGATGGCGTCCCGGGAATGTGACTGGGAGGAGCAGGAAACGCTTCAAGAAGGAATGGGACCGGTGTACGCCGCGACACCCTGGGTGAAGGAGAGGCACGTTGTGATTCGGAGGATACGCGGCGAGGTTGGGGGAGGGCGGCGGGGGCGAGTTCAGGGAGTCGAACATGATGAGGATTAGGAAGCGTAGGTATGCTGATGAGGGAAGAAGGCGAGTCGAGCGATACTCTCGAAGTGGCCGTCGCCATAATGAATTGGAGTTTGTTCGTCGTCGTCGCGGTCGTCACTGGCCCCGGCCAAAGTCCCCAACTCGAACGAAGGCGAAAAGCAAGCTGCAAATCAAAATGTGATGGAATTGGAGCCGGGTGCAATTCTCACGCTCACATTTTACCGGGTCGGTTATTGCCCGTCGTCAACGATATATAAAAAAAAAGAAAAAAAGGCAGTGGGCCCAGCGTGGCTTTTGACTGGTTGCAACCGCCAAGTCACTCCAAACTACCTATAGCACGGCATAGAGTTCCGTCCCAGTCACATCTCTCCATGCTCCACGGTCGACGTGCATGCGCTCTCCATTGCAAATTAGTAACACCAAAACGCTATTAAGCGGCCCCCCGTGGGGGCACCAGCGCCTTTAAATTCCAGCTTAACAGTCCATCACAGAAATATGATCCGATCACTGACCATTGACAACATCTACTAAGTATAGTCCCACAGCAGACCACAGAATTCCCATACTCGCTTGAACCCAAGGGCTTGTGGTCGTCCGTCTAGCATCAGGGCAGCTTGCATTCCCTTCGTTCACCTTGGATGAAGCCTGTGGGACCAACCCTGGTTCGCCACCACTTGTTCAGCTCCCGCGACACAGAACGTTCCATCGGAAACATATCAGGCGCATTAGGATGCATCACGTTGGGGCCGCCCAGTCATATGGCGTCATGATTTGGTCCCTCACGGCATTTGTTGCACGCCGAGTACATGAAAGATGGACTGTTAACTTGCCACTCGCGAAACCTGCAGATTTCAAAAAGTTCGTGTCACTCAAATGTCATGAATAGACAAGCCCCTATGGTTCGTTTGTCTGGCATCTCGCTTTATCATTTTAGATATATCATGTTTCGCTCCGTTTCTCTTTTTCTTCTCTGGTGTTGACCTGGTCTACTCCAAAGGCAGCGTCGTCGTGATCTCCTGTTACCGTGACGTCAAATCGAAACCGTTGCATGTGCTCCCAACCAAGTCGCAACGCTTTTGCACGCCTATAATATTATCCATGCCGCTCACCAGGTCTGACAGGAGCGGCCGTGCCTAGTTGCCCTTGCATGTCAAGTCAAAAGAGACATCAATCAACTTGCTGATGCATCTCCACGTGTTTAATATTAAGCTTCTCTTACAGCTACCAACGCCCATGATACCCATCCGCACCCAAATGCCGCAGCAGCCATTAACGTTGACATTTGCTTATCTATACGCTCTGCCTATAGCACAGGATCGGTCTCCGTCTTGCTTCACAGTTCAGACAATGACGCCGGCAGCATAATATAGTATATTCAATGTCCTCGACGTCCCCGACTGTGGTTCGATCATCGATCCGACCATATCGTCCAAACGAGGAACAACGGTATTTGAATTTGGGGTTGGCGTGACGCCCATTGATCAGACTGATCTGCCACCAACGCCATTCATGTGTACGCTGCAGCACAACACCGCCTCAAGATGCGTCATGTGTCGAGTTATCCTGAGATTCCATTCACACCATCAGGACTTGCCGTTACCGGAATCGCATCAGCTGTAAGTAGTCGTTGGGCTCGGTACAAGACTGGAGAATGCGTGGTAAACGAATGTCGTATGGAGGTTAGCGAAGCATCCAAATATAGCGATGTAGTGACAGTGTATGAAACAAAGCTAATAAAATACCTAATAGGTGGGCTAATCTCCAACAGCCGTTTCAGACGAACTCGGCATAGCTGCGGCCAGGCAGGCCCGGTCCTCGCATCATATCCAGGACAGAATTCCGCAGGCTCAGAGACCACAAGAGGTTCCATTGGAAAGTTCTCGCCCTGTGTGACCCTGTCCCACATGGCTGCATGGATAAGAATAAGGTTTGATGCTTGATAATCGAAGGGACGACCCGGACGCACGTTAGTAATGATAAACATATCTGCAGGTTAGTGGCTATTTTTTTTCTCTTGACACGTTCTGGGCGTTTCAGCCCTTGGATTCCTTGTCCTTCTTTACAGCCGAAACTGAAACGACGGCTGCGCACCAAGGATTTAGACTATAAACCGAAGTTCTCCAATAAGGCAGCTTTGGCGCCGTACCGACAAGGTAAGTGGATCGCAGCACAGACGTAGTACGCTTGTGCATGAAATCTCAAATCTCCCTGACGGAAACCTGACAGAGTATGATTTGCTGTATGAGTTGAAATGTTTTTGGACTAAATGTTAGTCATGTTGATGCCAGACGACAAGAAATCTTGCGCACGCTGAGCCTCTGATCAGACCCCGTCTACACCGACGGAAGCCGCATAAACAACGGCAAACTCAACGCCACTTGTGGGAGCGGTGTTCAACAACGACGATCCACGAAGCAAGGCAATTACGCAAAGTCCCTGGCACTCAACATTCTGGTCAAATTGGTGAAATAGTAGCAGTGATTGTCGCATCCCAGAGCGTGGACCCTACACTGTCAGTCACCATCATTACAGACTCGAAGTATGTCATCGAGGGCATGACCAAATCATTACCTAGACGCCTGGGTTGATATCCAAAACGCTGACTGACTCCAGGTTGCTGCGTATCAACTGCGACGACGGGCAACCCGGACCTTTTTTAAGTGGGTCAAAGGCCGTGCAGGCACTAAAGGAAACGAATTGGCAGACGGCCTCGCCAAACAAGGCGCCCTGAAGCCCAAAACCAGATAATGTCGACCACGACATCCCACCGTCCTTCCTCTTTCATGGCATAAAACTCACTGCACTAACCTAGCGCTTCGCCTATAGTGCCATCCCCTACTCTCGGAGCACACTTGCATACCTAGACATTACGAGGCATGTCATCCACAACTCCACGCATCACCTCCAACACTCTGGAGAGGCCTGGACCACCCTGATATTTGGCGTCCGGTACAAAATTTCCTTTATTGCGACTGTGTCATAGGTAACCATGTGCACACCTGCGACAATGGTTTCCGGATGGAAAACCGCCATCACTTGCCGGCTGGACATTGACCGTAGACTGGCAAGGTCCAATCGGAAACATCACTCTACCTCTAGAATCCGCCATACCTGGACCTCAGGCATCCTCCACTCCGAGGTTTTAGTGGGTATCAAGCTGCCTAGGCCCCCCGCCCGACTGGGGACACTGGGTAGTGTACGGAGCCCCACATCCCCTGCATAAGAACAGGGGATGCGTAAGCGCATTTCCTCGGACTGGCTATTCTCTGGTTAGCCGTTTTAGTGTATGTAGGATTAGCCGCACTTGTCGCTCTTGTCAGTCGCTACATGGCAGTATACCCCTGTCCAAAAAAGAAATCCCGAGCGTCAGTAGTGCAAGGATCACATGACCAAATTCTGCGGTCGGAGGCACTGGAGTCCTTTATAAACTTGTACCACCACTACTTGGCGTAATTTTCTAGGGGGTCCTCATTTACTCAATGCACAGCCCGCCGCGAGGCATGCACACTTGCAATGGGTGGTCCAGATGGTATGCCCACCCACTCTGAACTCTCCCTTGGCAAAGGAGGTCCTGGTGTCGTATGGACACATTCACCGGAGTTTGCACCAAGCGCCACCAAGCCCTCCCTGGGCAAAGGAGGTCGAAATTGTTGGTAGTGCTCAGTCAACTCTAAACCAATACAGAATACACTTCCCCTTTAGCAAAGGGAGTTGGCAGCAGCATTAGCTGCACTCCGCTGTGTCTGAAACGACAGTAATCTACTATGGGTGAGTTTTTTCCTCTCAAATGTTGTGCTCGCACTTGGCTGCTTTAGTTGTCCGCAGTGTGTGCCCTTCGCCCTTTTTTCTGTGTGTGCACGACATCTGTCTCTCACTCGTTGCCTTTGTGGCGAGCGGTGGTGGTAGAAAGTCAAACATTAACCCCCCGAGCCTTCCCTTGGTAAAGGAGGTTTGCAGGGGCACTAGCTCCACTCGGAGGAAGGGGTACACTGGTACCTATGGGGTTATTATCCGTGGCCTCTTGCTAATCGTAAAAGGGGGCACATGTAGTGTGGCACTTTTTAGTCTACGAACGAAGCTCCAGTAAAGGAATGGGAAGCTTGCTTGGACTGGAGCGCTCCAAGTGGGGTGGGCCATGGCATGCATAGGTACGTAGTTCCTTTGCATGGCCTGAGAGGACAAATCCCCTGCCAGTTAGCTTTAAGTTCCACAAGAACTGGCCAGCCCACGTTGTTTCCACGAGTCATCGATCGGTGGTGGGTTTCATAAGAACACCCTTTACTTGGCTTCGGGTACCATGTTCCTACTGTGGCCATGGTGCCATCAAATCCCGCGAACACATACTGACTGCCTGTACAGCACCCAAACATGCATCGTTCGGGCTCTCGTCCGTCATGTCAATGATTGAAACCTGGCCTAGGCACCATTCTTTGGCGTGGCAACCTCGCCCCGCCCCATCCCACCCGAACCCCCAACGCAGCATCCCCCCCCCAGAACAGGGTGCCATCCAACTGAAGCGCATCCTATAGTTCAAGTCTGCCCACCTTCTCTGGTCGCGGCATTAATATTGTGACCATATCATAAGTAGCCATATACATACCCACGAGGCAGTGGTCTCCAGATAGAAAAACGCCATCGCCTTGCGGCTCGACATCGACCATAGGCTTGCGAAGCCCAGCCGAAAACACCACCCTACCTCAACAGTTCGCCACACTTGAACCTCAGTCATCTCTCACCCTGAAAACCTTCGATAGAACCGGGTCCACAACCCTGAGGTTTTAGCGGGTGTTAAGCTCCCTAGGTCCCCTCCCTGACCGGGGACATCGGGTAGTGTACAGAGCCCCAGACCCACCGCAGAAACAGAGCGTGTGTAAGCGCATTTCCTTGGACCGGCTATACCTTGGTTAGCCGCCTTGGTGTGCTGTGTAGGACTAGCCGTGCTCGTCGCTCTTGCCAGCCCCTACATGGCAATATACATACATTTGTTCAATTCCGCAACCGAAATGAATCTCGTGGCCTTGAAACGTCTTCCATCCTCTATCGCTCCCCTCCCATGCACGCATGCCTTTCATACGAAGCTGCGCACAGAGAGCGGCCGAGTGATTGTCGATGATTTCACTTTATGTTATTAGGCTATATTTGTGCAAAGTCTTTGAGCTGGGGTGGTAGCCGTATGTGGATGTCATGATGGCTTTTTGATGCCAGTCGGCTTTGCGTCATTGAGCATTCGAGCTTGTCAAGTAGACCACCGGCGGCCAAACTGCCCAAGTACGATTGGACACTGCGTTGCATGAATGGGAGGCCCTGGTAACCTGCCGGGACGAGCATCAGAAATCAACAGGGGTGTGGTCACCACCAGCGATTCCAGATGTTTCAAGTTATCACCCTAAGTCAGCAGATTACTACACTCTTCAAACCGTAATGCAGACGAAAAACTCGTGCCTCGGAGACAGCCGAGGAAGGAACGCGGGTGCGCCTGTGCGTCAGTCTTGGCAGAAAGCAATCGGGAAGATAATAATAATAATAGTATGTTACATTGTTATCCTTCATAGCCAGCACCTGAAAATACTCAAATCCAATGCTCATGTAAGTTGGCTAACACTGATCTGAGGGCAGGGATGTTGGTGAGCACTGGAGCATTTCACGCCCGAATTAGGGTTACCAACTTGACAAAATTTCCCAGTATGGGTAATACTAGTCATCATTACCAAACCCTACGTTATGGGTACGAAGTCACAGCAAACCAATTGGTAAAGTCAGCCTATATTTGTAAACCAGGAAAATCGTAAATAAAATTATTTAAATAATCAATCTAATCACTGTAACAGATACATCAACGCGATTGATGGCAACAGCGCGCTCGCACACGTACCACGATGCCAACGATTCCGACAAGGATGAGGACGACAACGACAACGTGTACGGCATGCTCGGGCCACCATATCCCTACTGGATTCGCTGGCAATGCGACACAGTTACTGACCTTGATGCTGTGAGCAAGCCTGGGCCAACGTTGAAGTCGGTGATAGTCTCTGAGTCGCGTCAGATTCCGTGGCGCGGTCCCGAAACTTCCTAGGCTAAACCTCCCCCTCTTTCTGGATTTGGTCGGCTCCCGGTGTGGTGATCGGAACCGTGTAACTCGCTCGGAAGTTTGTTCTGAGCGCTCATGGTCAGCGAGAAGCTGTCTTCAATCGGCGCGTTGACACCATCACCATAGCACACACGCACGAACGCACGGGACATGCCGTCCTCGAATGCGCTTTGTGTTTCACTATGTCGGAAAGTCATCGATGATGAAGGAGAAGAATTCTGTCGCGTTCTACGTCCACCCGAGGACCTATGCGATGCACCCACGTACTGGCGCAGGCATCGTTCCAATTCCTTATGGTGTGTCCCCTCTTCACGCTCACGAGTCCACTCTCTCTATTTCTGATTCGCTCTCGACCTCAGCCCTGATACGAGTTTCGTTCAGCCCCGACACCCCAAGAAACAAGACCGCGGGCGGCGCTTGTATCGATGGCGATTACCCCGTTCTGCCCGCCGTATCCAAACGGTCGACGGCGGTGGCGCTCCCAGTTGCTCCCAAAGTGCGACGACTGGCATCCGGAATCACAAGGTCAACGGTGTTACACATAGCCCCCCGCCGATCTCCGTCACCCACCGGCACAGCATTCGCTACTCACCCATTCGAAATCGCACCAGCCCTTCGACTTTGTAAAAGTCCCGGGACGCAGGACCTAAAATGGTAGATTATGGATACATACCAAAACAGAAATAGCACAAAACAGGTTTTTTTTTCGAAAACGGAAGCATCCAGGTAAGGCAAATTATCAATTGACAACCGTGATTCGATGCGATGCGATAACCGAGTCTCTCCAGACGTTTCTAGGGGGAAAATCTGAGGGGGAAAACGTGAAAAAGCAAATGCACAAAAATCAAGGGGTCGCTTAGACCACGCCCCACTCGAACCCTGTCCTCACCGCCTTTTCCTCAAGGCGTTCAAGAAGCACGTTACGAATCGAGAAACCAGACATGTTTCAAGAGCAAGGACGACACGATGACGACCATTCATTTATACTAGGAAAGGCATTCGATCGTGTGGGGATAAGGTGTCGCGTTTACGCCCGGCGTGT
This sequence comes from Heimioporus aff. retisporus, assembly GCA_038094615.1. Classification (NCBI taxonomy): domain Eukaryota; kingdom Fungi; phylum Basidiomycota; class Agaricomycetes; order Boletales; family Boletaceae; genus Heimioporus; species Heimioporus aff. retisporus. The sequence goes on along the minus strand of JBBPUI010000094.1, from coordinate 3,190 downwards.
TCCCCCCACCCACTTATTGCTGGCGCTCAGGTAGCGACAGTTGCCCCAATGGAATAAAAACCTGATCGTTTAAAGCGCCCGAGGCAATGTTGATTTGCGACCATCTCCGATCCCCGAGGGACGAGCTGGCATCACTACGCAGCAGAAGTGTGTGAGATTGAGTTGCACACACCAGCGCCTCGGGGGCAAACCGTGCTCCACACCTATACCGTCTCCGATTCCATAACGGTTTTCTGGAACCTTTAGAGAAAAGTTGTACCCGATGCGCGGAAAAGTGGCACCGGCCGTCATGCATCATGCACGCACAGGACAAGGGAACGTGCAACCGTCCGGATCGTGTGATATGACAGCCAGATTGAGCAGACGTCCTATCTTGATACGACTTGGGAGCACGTGTGACAAATATCCCAGACTGCCATGACACAAGACCTGCCTGCAATGGCCTTATTGGAGGAACTGGCGGATGCGTATCACAGATAAGTATCTACGGTATGTCATCGACGCGGTGTGACAAAGACAATGACAGCGCTCACATGACATTGCGGCAACTTGGATACACCCCGGCGGTATACGACGCCAGTGTCGCACGTTGCTGATTCTTGCGCGGTGCTTTTAGAAGAAGCGGTGAGTCATATCCTGGCATGTTGTGTGCGTGGTATCGTCCCCCTTCCTTGGATAGGATCCGGGCAACGATGGGGGTGGATCGTATTTACGCGTGTGATATCCGAGATGCCTTTGCCAGGAGCACAACCTAGTGCCAGGGCCTTGTGTAACGCACACACGTTGCACGTGCAAGAAGTGTCGCAGGAATATTGCGTTCATGTGTCACACGCGGGGACTGTATACCGTCTGTTGCATCCCATATCCGTGCGCTCTATCGAGGGACGTCGTTGAACCGGGTTGATCAAAGCGCTCGATGATGGTAGCAATGATTCACTGAAAACAGGTTCACGACGAGATAAAAAGTAACAATAACTTCTGGCGGTGAGACAGGAGGACGGGCGTGATGGCAACGACAGAGAGAGTGCATCCGCAGTTCAATTCAGTCAATCTATGATAGGGTGGCCAGCGAGATTCTATCCTTGGTGCCGGATCACAAGGTGAATGAGCTCGCCAAGCGAGAATGGATGAGTGGGCCGTGACAGGTGACAAGCCAGGGTGATCAACCTCGTCGATAAAGAAGGGGCGAGAGACAGGTACGCCGACGGAGGCGATCTAACGTGTACAGACTGGGCTCGAAATGTGTGTCATACTACGTACGTGCTGGACCACGAGTGATTGACCACCCTATTACAAAAAGAAGGACATCGACGCTAGGCCCGCGGAGTTGGTCTTTTTCCGATCCAAGTGGAACCAAACAGGCCCTGGGCAAAGCGAAGCGTTGGCTGGACCCTGCAAGTAGTAAAGTTCGGCGGTACGACGTTGCTTCTTTCGGTCAAGAGCCACATGGATGGAAGAGTGTTTGGTACAGACGATGACACATGATTATTTACAATCCGGTGGCTTTGAGCTGTTAGTGTAGGGGGCTGTGGTGGGGGACCGAGGTAGGTGAGCGGACCCTGGTATCTAGGAGCTTTCTTGGGATATCACGGCATCCCAGGTCTTTGGCGTCGTGCACGCGACGGAAGACTGAATAGACCCGTCAGGTTGGACGCTGGATGGTGGACGTCCGCCGAAGACCCTATCGTGCCGATGAACGGACATGAGTCCTGGATACGAAGTAAAAGAGGTATCTCTAGCCATGTGCCTCAGATCGGGTGCTATTGTCCCTCGATCTCATTTTGGAAGCTGATGACGCCGACAAGTCCGAGAATACTGAGAGATGGATCTAGAGAACGATAGTGATCTCGGATGGGAGGTCTGGCGGGGCCGAAAAACGAAGTCGAGATGGGCTCACGTGGTGGGGCATAGGTCCATCTGCTCGGTAGGTGGGTTTCCAAGCAGCTCCGAGCTTGGCGCAGAGAGTTGTCCGCGACTCGGACGCCGATCAAGCGGAGCAAAGAGGAGTCCAGCCTCATTGCTGCGGTGTTGTTTTGATGGCATGAGCCAGGTATGTGGCTGCGGCGCAGGGTTGCTGAAGGGTTCGAGAGAGCGTTGCAGTTGGCGATTGTGCGGAGATGTGGGCGCTGAGCCGTAATGCGAGTGATGAGGGTAGGCCAACCGATCTCAGGTCAGCAAGGTGAGTCGTTCGGGGCGTGCCGAGGGAGATGGAGATGGAGACGAAGGTGGTTCGTAAATTACAAATACCTACCGATCATGAAGCGCCACCGCAAGCAAGCGAGGGGAGGGTCAGGTGCGTGGACCGGATGCGGAAGGGGTCGGGAGAGGTGCAAAGAACCCAAGGACGAAAACAACCGACGAGCCGACCAGCGAGTTACGTGTAAGGCGCAAGGAACGCAGGGTGACGAGAGTGCAGGAGGTGTCGCCAAGGGCTCAGACTCACGAGGGTCCCGCTGATTTACAACATGGCAAGTGTTTCAAGATGTATAGAGCGGAAATGCCATAAAAGGAAATTGCACAGCAGTCGATCTGCTCATTGAATTGGATTGAATGATGACTGGCTCAAGCTTTAGGTTGTAGGTACACGGTGACTGCACGGATCCCCTCCGGTCAGGGTCGAGTATGAAAGAAGATGCAGGAGAGAGATCCTGTCATTGTTCCGTTTCGGTCCGGCATTCAGTCCAGTCCTGGGTGGGGTGTTTCGGCTGCGTGCACACCGTACGACGCACCGTACTCCATACAATGTGTGTGTTTACGGAGCTATTATGATACCGCGCCCGGTGAGATAAGCGATCTTGCGCTCCTCTGCACCGAACGTACTTGAACTCGCTCCTCTGCCGCGGAATGTCTCACTTCAACTCCCCGTCCATCAAATGACCTTTGATCCGTACGCTGATCGTCGTTTCCCCTTCGCTGCAGCCCCAGACGCCCGACTACACCGCACCTCCGCCTCCACCACCCCCTCCGTCAAGTCCGAGCCTTCCTCCGCCTCCCCCCACAGCGACTCTCCCCTCCCCTCTTTTTCCTTTTCCTACCCGCTCCACTCTCACGCCGAGCCCCCTCTTCCTACCCACGACCGCTCCCTCTTTCGTTTCGGCATGGCTCACCACTCCCCCGACCCCCGGTCCCCGCAACACCCCCCCCACCGCCCCCCCCCCGCGCCCCCCGACCCCCACTCCACCCCCTTCCA
>JBBPUI010000093.1:0-40543 GCA_038094615.1 Heimioporus aff. retisporus | reverse complement strand
TTCATGTGAGTGAGAAAACTTACAAGTTCGGAACTGAAGTTTGTCGTCAAATAGGTGGTTGGGGAACAACCCCAAAGGCCTCAAAAATCATGGCTTTCTTGTGCTTTTCGAAAGACGACTTTCGCGCTTTGGGCTCGAATATGAAGTGCGAAGACACCTCCACATTTTTAGCCTCGGGATCTCAAAAACTCACCTCCTACTTCCATGTGAGCGAACTGGGGGATGGCTTGTGGTCTCTCCAACTCTCCAGGCTGGACAGATCGACGCAGATTTTCCAGCATCCGCGAAATGCTATGCCACTGGGAGGTATTGACCTGATTAATGTGCTCATTGGATTGACGTGCGGAGTGGCGATCGCTCTGGCTACAGAACAATCGTTGTGGATACTGCAGTCATCCCCGCCAGGAGGCTGCAGAAGACAGAATACATGTGTTGTGTTATATTTCGACGCAGAAATATCTCCAGGGTCGAGGCCACAGCGAGACATTTGAGGAATGAGTCATGACCGTTGAGTTTCGGGTTCGAACCGAGTGCCTGAGGAGCGAAGGTCGGAGGTGAGCACTGAGTAGTAGACGGGTGTTTTGCTGTAGACCAGACCTTCGTGGTCATGAGAACGTTGACATTGTCGTTTTGATTGCAGGTAACAGGCTACAGCCGCGGCGAACGGGCCGAAGTAGGCTGTACCTAGTGCAACAAAATCAAGAACGGTGCCGAATCCCACCCTCGGAGTGCAATTAGTCAGTCTGATGATCTGATGGGCTATGACCGAAGCTTTCTTTTTCGTAGGTTGTACTAGGAAGATGATCGTGGTCTGCTCAAGCCATAATCACTTGAGCATTTTTGGTGGTACGTAAACGTCTAAGGGACCTAGTCTTGGCGGCGTTTACCGTCTCACGCCGTGTTGGACTTGGACTCGCGACTTTCTCTTGCCCAGCTTTCTCAACATACTATCCCTGCCCTACCGTCACTACTCACAGACCACATTGCCTTTCCCATACTTCGGAAATTTGTCGTTATCAAGAGTCCAATCTCGCAGTTCTCGTTCGTAGTGCTACAGGCGCTGGTCAGACGCTCATAGCGCCGAAGCCAACAGAGGGTGAGTTACTTGCAATTTCGTTGCTAGGAGGGTAATTTACATATCAACGTCCCAGGACACTCAGCATCATGCCCAAATCCCTCAACATTATCTTGTTTGGCGAAACAGGCGTCGGCAAGAGCTCATTGGTCAACCTAATTGCTGGAAAGCATGTCGCCGAAACCTCCCCAGACGGCGATGTACACACTTTGGAGTACAAAGCGTACGATTTTCAACCCCACAGCGGTGTCTCGTATACTATCTGGGACACTCGTGGATTCACCGAGGCGGACACGGATATGGGTGCGCAAGGTTATCTCCATGCTGTGAAGCAGGCGTACCAGCTTATCCGGGAGCTATCGAAAACGGGAGGAGTGGATCTTCTCGTGCTTTGCCATCGCGAAGGCCGCATCACTACCACCACCCGGAACAACTACAGGTTGTTCTACGAGGTGTTCTGCGACGCAAAGGTTCCTATCGCAATTGTCATTACCCACCTCGAGCGTCATGCACGAATGGACGAATGGTGGGAGCAGAATGTTGAGGTCTTCGAGAGGAACCAGATGAATGCCGTCGCTCACGCATGCGTTACTGCATTGTCGGGACATGCGAAGTCTCTAGAGTCCAGACAAGCCATCGAGAGGATGTTGGGCCAGCACGATGACAAGGGAAGGTATAATATGCCTTCCGTTGAGTGGTTTCGGCGATTTTCCGGGCGCTGGGCCAAGGTCCAAGGTTTTCCAAGGGGACTGAAGAAGGATAACCTAGAAGCCTTCTTGCGCGAGCGCTGTGGTCTCGGCATCCGCGATGCACATGATGTCGCATGCATTCTTGCAGGACAGGATAAGTGAATCTATTTCACCTTATGTCATTCAAATTGACGCTGACAGAATTCTGTCTCTTCTTAGCAAAGGCCCCAAGAAGCGCTTCTTCGGTTTGCTTAGTTTTTAGTGTTCTACTCTACTTCTCATTATTCGAACACGCCGCGCTTCGCTTCATCATCCCTCTATCGGCATTGCGGTGGGTCGCACCATACCCTTGTGCCACACGACCCACGGCTCTTCAGTGTTATGACCGCATGATAGTTCACGGTTTTGGTCCATATATATCCATTTACAAGCGGCATGTGCTTGGGGTTTTTTATTTTCTTTCCGTGTATACCTTGGTTTTGTCTGTCATGAATTCTGCTCTGTACGTCTGCAACGCACTAGTACTTGTATAACTGACCACAAGCTACATGTACTGTATTATTCCCTTTTTGTACTCTGTATTATCCTATCATCTTTCCCCATCTTCACCCGCCTAGCCGGAATAATTTCCATCGCGGAGTGGTTCCCAAAATGTTGCCTAAGGCTCCAGTTTGGCCGCCAGCTCTTCTGCCCTTTTTTGATCCATTCCACACCGTTTCACCAGAACCTTCACCATTGCCTTCCTCGTCAGCCCCCTCCTCAATGGTGAAAAAAGACTAAGCAACGGCAAAGACTCGACAAACCATACTTCGGAAGACATGGTAAAACGTTCCCCACAATGCGCTTGCAACAGATCCCACACACGTCTTCGTGACTCGGGGTACTTACTATCTTCCGGTAGGCCGGTGACACATACGTGAGCTGCAAAGCCCAAACCAAGTTCCTCAAGCCGCCCCACGTTCCTCGTCCACCAATCTTCCATGTCCGCCTCGTTCTCGAGGTGCGTTATGGCTAACGCAATGGGAACTTGAGACCTGCAGAGCGCTTCGTAGAACAGTCGATAATTTGCCTGCGAAGTCGCGGTAATGCGCGGCGCACGAATGCAGAAGAGCAATAGATCGACGCCACCGTGCTTCTCCCAATCACGAATGAGCTGATAAGCCTGTCCGATCGCTTCGTCCTCCATGTCCGGCTCATCCAGACCGACTGTGTCCCATAATTGCACATTCCTGCCATTAACGAGGAACGGGTAACGTTCGAAGGATAAAGTACACCCTTTGGCGCCACCGGATACTTTGGCCACGTGTTGTCCGGCCATCAGGTTGATCAGTGAACTTTTGCCAGAACCCGTTTGACCGAAGAGGATGACATTCAGAGTAGGGGTGCTCATGACTGATCTGTAATAAGATCACGGATCGCGGATGATTCGCAGATTGTTAATCGGAACCATTCCAAAACTTGGATCCAAGGTGGAATTTCAAACTTACCACAAAGACTATCACAAGAACAGAGTTGCTGCAACGTGACGGGATTCGGAACTGTACGTTATTTAGGAGCAAGTTGAGAGCACCGTTGATTGAGCCCTTGGAGGTCTCTGAGGTTAATGCGGGAAAAGGTGGCACTTTCGTCCCTGGGTCTAATTATAAAACGGCATTTGATAGGGTGAGCTCCTTTCCTGGATAATACGGCATCAGTTATGAAGTAGAAGTCATATAGGCATGACAAACGCTGGTCTCCTAGAACATACATATCAGCCAATAGGACTTAGCAGAAGGCTCCCCGAGAGCGTTTCTTCAACCATGATGAAATGTCTAATGATATTCGAATTTCAAACTGTAGAAAAAAAAAAATTAGTGTCGGCATTTTCCGAGATAACCTCGATGAGGTAAGTTCATGGCTTCACGTTCACTCAAGGGCAGAATCACTCCTCGATGATCACCTCGCACCAACATCTGACCCTCTGCACCGTCAATTACATTTTCCATTAATTGAACGCCTAAAGTGATCCTACTTCATCGAGTCCAACATGAACATGCGAGATCTCACACACGTTTCCAACAGTATGGCGGCCAGGACTCTCAACGTCATCCTATTTGGAGAAACCGGTTCGGGAAAGAGCGCAGTGGTTAACCTTCTCGCTGGGAATATAGTTGCACCCACCTCATCAGATATCGATGGGTGCACCAAGGACAACCAGGCATACCCACTCATCATAAACGGCGTATCATACTCTCTCTGGGATACCATCGGCTTGGAGCAGCCAATGATGGGCGACGCTGGGTATCTGTATGCCATCGAGCAGTTATGCAGATTGATCAAGGATTTGACCAAGACGAGCGGGATCGATCTTCTCCTGCTTTGCCATCGCCGTGGCCGCATTACCACCACTGTTCAGAGGAATTACAGGCTACTCTACGAAGTGGCGTGTCGGAGGAGGGTCCCGATTGCCGTTGTCATCACGCATTTGGAGCAGGAGCATCATATGGAGGGCTGGTGGGATGAGAATGCAGACGTCTTTCGGCAGCGTGGGATGCATGTTTGCGGACACGCCTGTGTTACGACACTCCCAGCGAACCCGAAGACGCAAGAGTCTAGAGGAGCTATGGAACGCCTCTTGGGAACGCATGACAGTTCTGGAAGATATATAATGCCCACGGCGAATTCAGCGCTGCCGGAAGTAAAGGAGAAAAAATTGATAAAGGTTTTGGGTGAGCGTTGTGGTCTTCGTGAGGAATATGCATGTCGTATTGCGGAGATTCTTACAATGGAGTGACATTTTTACTATAACCACCACCTCGTCTACCATATCTCGACATTCCACCTGTCGATAATCTAATTCTAGGGTAGTAATAATCATCTTTCATGTATTATGCTTTAGGAACTGTTTGTACGGCGAGCTGCTGTTTATCGTAGCGATAAAATCTTTGTTACCAGGTAAGTGAGCGAGAAAAGGGTGGAGGGAGTGCACACTATGCTATGAGATACCGAACGACCGACGAATTATGGGCAGGAAATCAGCACTGCTGAATGCTGCTGAACAGCCTGAAGGTGCTATCGGAGCCAACAGGTGTGACTCTGTGACTCTCGGAGTAAGTCACAGGGTCCGCAGGCACTTCGTCCATGATCCGCTGGGTACGCCATTAGAGTCGTAGCACGCTTGTGGGTCCTTCTGGTCCTTTATCGCACGCCCCATCTCGTGGTCCGGGGCCGAGCCTTTCGGTAACTCGCAGTCTCAACGGGCTCTTTCTTCTTGCGTCTCACCGTCGCCGGCGAGGCTTGCCCATCCGTCCTCGCAGTTCGCACAATGTCCAGCGTCGTTCGTTGTCGGAGGTATACTCTGCCCCCGTCTGACTGGACCCATTCGCTCTCTCTCCGTCGCCATGCACGGTATATATCATGTACTCCGTCGCGTTTCAGCGACCCAAAAAGGTCTTTCTATGTTTCTTTCGAGCACTGATTGCCTGGTGTGACCTGGGGCCACGATCAGTGCACAGCTTCACCGCTGTGTAGGCAGCACTTAAAACCCCGTGGTTGTTCTTACATGATGGCTCGCATCGATATGCAACCCTTTACCCCGCAAGTGGTGCTCATTGCAGCGGCTACTTGCCAAACCATCCTTCTTGCTGCAGGATGGGGTTTTCTTGCTATAATCGCTCACGAGGGTCATCCTCTCATTGTACCTGACCATATCGCTGCTCTTCTGCAATCGTACCCAAACGAGAAGACGTGGTTCATTTCGCTAATAGCCACTCTACTGTCGGTAGCGACTACCTTGTATGATTCCTTCGGATTTTCGTGGAGACCCTTCTCATGGTGATTTCAGCTTTCTGTCGATTGCTTTCAAGGAAGCATTACAGTATCGTATCCGAAGATCGATTTCGCTGGCACATCTCAGCGGTGGGGTTGCCTTGGTCAGGGGCTCCCTCTATGCCAGCTGTTCCCATCTACTGCTAACCCTAATGACCTTGATGGTACTCTGGTTGGCGAAATTGCTCGTGTCGGGGTAAGGAGAGCCCCTTCTTCCGAAGTGATGTTAACGTCACCCGAACATAGCTGGAGCACACTACTCACGCCGATCTATGTTACTCGGAATTTTCCTTCCTCTGGGTGGGAATTCAATATCACCGGTAATTGGAATGAGTCATATGTGCCAGGTACAAATACAAATATAGGTAATGCTAAATGCCTCGATCCGTCGATGATAAGTCACGTTGGGTCTAGAATACGCCGAGATATACCATCTTGGGGAGTCTACCCTTGCAATATTGAGTGGTGTGACTGCCGTACAGTACGGTCCTGGCACAGCAGGTGTATTCAACTTCAACGGAACCAAATACAACGTGTCGACAGGTACGTGTGGATAAAAATTTCTTTGGTGCTTACTATGTACCATGAAAATAGGTGGTATACTCCCCGCAGCACCATCGTATGATTCCCTGGTTTCGACGAATATTCAAGTGGATTTTCCATCCAATGTCACGTATTATGGACTCAACTCCAGTTATACATTGGTGCAACAAGGTCTGACTGCAGATGTGAATTGCATTCAGAACAGCGATTTGGCAGCACAGATGAACTTTTCCTCAAATTACACAAGTATGACTGTCCCACTCGCTGATGGAACTCCTGATTACGATCTGTGGGCGTGGAACCTCACGCTTGAATGCAGCGAAGGTGAGAGATTGGTTGTTATGTAAAATCACAACCTATAGATAACCTATCCCGGAACACTAGGGCAGTCTCAAGTCCAGTATGTGACGGCTTCCGACGTCACCGCTGGCAACGCGAGTGATTTCGGTCTGGGTGGATTGATTTTCAGTCTGAATTGCCCCCCTTTTAACGTGCGGACCAACTGGACCAACTTAACCAACATCAGTGAGTTTTTGTTTTTCCTTACATGTGTTTTCTTTTCTTGAATCAACTCGCGTCGCTATTTAGGTATGATTACCAATGGCAGCGGGAGTTACGATTTCGTCCATTTCACAGTTTGTACCATAAACCCCCTCGTCACAACTTCTCTCGTGAATTATGCAAACGGTGTTATTAACTCGACGGTTACCACATCTCAACCACTTGGGCTCAACGGCGGCTTGATGTATCAATTGGTTGGCTCCCTCAGCTTCACTGCAACGATGACGCAAAATCTTGAAACAAACATGCTCGGGGATGTCTTGTATGCCGCCTATACGTTCAAGGGCTACAACGCGACCAGTGAAGAGGTGAACCAAGTCGTCTTGAAGTCATTGGTAAGCATGATCCCTCTCCTGTCCTACGCATCCCAACTAAATCTTCCGCTTCAGGAACAGTTTTGGCGTGGTATCATCGAATACATCGGAACGGTACGAGTTTATTTGACCTCCATCGCATGGTGGTGACTGGAGATAGTACTATCGAAGCACGATTTCAGTAAGCAGAGGCGACATTCCACCCGAATCGCAGATACCTGTGAATGGCAGCATGACGATCACAACCATGGGTTGGAAGCACCACTCAGACCTATATCTCCTCACGATGGGTCCCATAACAGCTCTGACGTTGATCATGTATGTCGCTGTGAGGTATTCGCTGTGGGGCATCCGATCGGGTCCGCGACGCGGTGGTGACGGAGATAGCATCGAGTACTCGCCTTCGAGTGCCTTGATTTCGAAACAGAACGGAAACCGGGGCGACGACTGGGGTGACGGAGGGGGTGACGAGCCTGTTGTGGCGTTTGACCCCTTGGATCCGATCCACCTCATGATGGTGTCTTCGATGAGGGAGGAAGGCGACGAAGATCACCTCGGGGATCATTTAGGTGGCTTTTCGACACCCCAGATGGTTGAGAATGGAGAGGTGCGGGTGCGGATAAGGGACGTTGGGCTCAACCGCAAGCGATTTATAGTGACTGCGAGGAAGACTCGAAAGACTCGGAGTGGGTGATGGAGGCATCCGAACACTCTTTTCCGCGGCATTTGTGTTGTGTAATCTACAGGCATTTTTTTCGTGTTCCTCGAGTTGCGCATCTATTTCTGTATGATTTATATACTGGGGTGACTCTTAATTTACGCTGGTATGGTTTGTCACTCCTTCACCACCCAATCACATACCCTGTTAATGGCTAGCGCAGTCTGTACCCGTGTTAACCGAATCCATTCTCTTATCTCCGCGCGCGCGGCACGTCTAGTGACACTCAAAAAAATATACTTCCCACTGCCCCTGAGCTGGCGCACCCGGCCACTCATAACTGACTTCGTCGTTCCCATGCAATGCCACAAAGGGGTCCATCCTGAGTGGCCCTACTCTCATCAAATAAATAGCTGGTATGTAGTGAAATACTTATAACCCCGTGGTTGTTCTCATCCAGTGGTTCGCACATTGACATGCAACCCTCTACTCCGCAAGTATTGGTGCTCATCGCAGCGGTTACTTGCCAGACCATCCTTCTTGCTGCAGGATGGGGGTTTCTTGCTGTGATTGCTCACGAAGACCATCCTCTCATTGTATCTGACCATGTCGCCGCTCTTCTGCAATCATACCCAAACGAGAAAACCTGGTTCATCACGCTGATAGCCACTCTACTGTCGGTAGCGACTACCGCGTATGGTCCCTTTGGATTTCATGGAAACCCTTCTCATGATGTTTTCAGTTTTCTGTCAATTGCTCTCAAGGAAGCATTGCGGTATCGTATCCGAAGGTCGATTTCGTTGGCACATCTCAGCGGTGGGGTTGCCTTGGTCGGGGGCTCTCTCTATGTCAGCTACTCCCATTTGCTGCTAACCCTAATGACCTTGGTGGTACTCTTGTTGGCGAAGTTGCTTGTGTCAGGGTAGGGATAGCTCCTTCTTCTGAAGAGACGATAACGTCACTCGAATATAGCTGGAGCACACTACTCACACCGGTCTATGTCACTCGGAATTTTCCTGCGTCTGGGTGGGAATTCAATATCACTGGCAGTGTTAACGGGTCACTATATGCGCAAGGTGTTGATACAAATACAGGTAATGTTCCATACCTTGATGCCTCGATGCATTGATGATAAATCATCTTGGGTCTAGAATACACCAAAATAGTCAATCTTGCAGGGTCCAATGCAATATTGAGTGGTGTGACCGCCGTGCAGTACAATCTTGGAGCAGCAAATGTATTCAATTTCAACGGTACCAAATACAATGTATCGACAGGCACGTGTGGATAAAATTTTCTTTGGTGCTTACTGTGTACCATGAAAGCAGGTGGCATACTCCCTGCAGCACCATCGTATGACAATATGATTTCTACGAATGTCCAAGTGGACTTTCCATCAAATCTCGCATTCTATGGACTTAACTCCAGTTACACATTGGTGCAACAAGGTCTGACTGCAGATGTAAATTGTTTTCAGGACAACGACTCTGCAGCATATATGAATTTTTCCTCAAACTACACAAGTATGACTGTCCCACTTGCTGATGGAACTCCTGATTACGATCTGTGGGCGTGGAACTTCACGATTGAGTGCAACGGAGGTAAGAGGTTGGTTGTTATGTAAAATCACAACCCATAGATAAATCTATTCCCAATACTAGGGCAGTCACAATCCCAGTATGTGACGCTTTCCGACGCCACCACAGGGAACGCGAGTGATTATGGTCTGCATGGATTGGTTGCCAGTCTTCTTTGCCCCCCGTTTGATTTACTGTCCACTTTGCCCAACCTAACCGCCCTTAGTGAGCTTTTTTTTTCTTGTATGTGTTTTCCATCCCTGAATCAAACTCGCATCGTTGCTCTGCTCAGATATGATTAACTATGGCAGCGGGAGTTACAGTATTCTCCCTTTCGCGGTCTGTACCATAAACCCTCTCGTCACAACTTCTCTCGTGAATTATGCAAACGGTGTTATTAACACGAGCGTCGCCACATCTTATCCACTTGGGCCTGACAGCATGGGCTTGTGGAAATCAATCTCTCTCTCTCTCAACTCCACCGCAGGCGTAACGCAGAATCTTGAAACAAACATGCTCGGGAATGGCTTGTATTCCGCCTATATCTTCACTACCGGCAACAATGCGACCAGTGAAGAGGTGAACCAAGTTGTCTTAAGGTCGTTGGTACGCTCGATCCCTTCCCCATCCTATGCCTTCCAACTAAAGCTTCCGCTTCAGGAACAGTTCTGGCGTGGTGTCATCGAATTTGTCGGGACGGTATGTTTTTATTTGGCCTCCACCACGTGGTGGTGACTGGAGACATGCAGTACTATCGAACTGTGTTTTCAGTAAGCCCAGGTGACATTCCGCCTGAATCACGGATGCCCGTGAATGGCAGCTTGACGATCACAACCATGGGGTGGAAGCACCGCTCAGATCTATATCTCCTCACGATGGGTCCCATAACGGTGTTGACGTTGATCATGTACGTCGCTGCATGGTATTCACTTTGGGGCATCTTGGGTTCAAGACCCGGTAATGAGGGGGACGGCACCGGGTGTTCGCCTTCGAGTACCTTGATTTCGAAACAGAAGGGCGATCATGGCGACGGCCGGGATGATGAAGAGGATAACGGAACTTTTGTAGCGTTTGACCCCGCGGATCCGGTTCACCTGATGATGGCTTCCTCGATGAGGGAGGAAGGTGACGAAGAACACCTTGGGGATCATTTGGGCGGCTTTTCGAAGCGTCAGATGACCGAGAATGGAGAGGTGCGGGTGCAGATAAGGGACGTTGGGCCCAACCGCAGACGGTTTATAGTGACTGCGAGGAAGGCTCGAAGGACGAGGAGTTCAGACTCGGAGTGATGAGGCATTCGAATTCACTTTTTCACAACATTTGTGTGCTTGGAATCTGCGGGTGGTTTTTTTGCATGTTCCTCGGGCTGCGCGTCGATTTCTGTACGATTTACATACTAGGGTGACTCTTTACACCGGTATGGTTTGACATGCCTTCTGTGCACTGTGGGAAGTAAAATCATCTATAATCAGTGTCTGATGTGCTGATAATTAGTGCCAATGACACCACAAATCAATGACAGTCACTGGAAATCAGTGTCATTTTGTGTCACTGATGTGTTCATTTTTGCTACTAAAAATCAGTGTCAATGACACTGTTTTGTAGTTCCCCTATTACTAATTTTGCTGTATTTTGCTCATAATTTCACCATGATTTATGGCATCCAAAAAGTGAAAAAATTAATTACGTATCTATTATCCTTCGCTAGTAGTGCTCGCTACCATATTGTGCCAACACCCAGAATCGAACTCCAAACCTTGCCACCCAGACTTACCACAATAGGAATAGAGGCACTTTCGACCACTAGACCATATGGATAGATACAATGTAAGTGAAATATGTTGTAATGTGTGATTGCATATTCACGCCATGGGAGTTTTTGTCTTTGGACACGTGCTAGTAAGCAACATCTCCCACTTTAACTTCCTACCACTCGCCATTCTCCCCTTTACCCGTTGTCACCTGACTCCAAATCCTATCACCTTTCATCGCATCCACCTCTCTCTCGCCTCAGGCCCGCACCATTGGCACCTCACAGTCCTTCCGAAAGGCGCAAGTGGCACCAGACTTCCGCCACATGCTTGCTGCATGGTCTGGCCCACCCGCCCCACAGCTCATGCATAGGCTCGGTGTCACTTGCTGCCAGGGAGCGCTACATGCTCCCACCCACCTAACCTTAGTCCTTCCCACACCATGCACGAACCACCAAATTTGCTCTCGAGCACCTCATACGTAGCTACATACATAAACTGTATTAGCTACCCAATACCACTGCGCTCTCAGCAATGTCCAAAGAATTGAAACTACAAGCTAATTCCCAAATTATTCAAGTCACTGATAGTGGTCACTGCTATGAGAAATTAGCTTGAAAGGCAGCGATGGACAATTGAAGTGGTGTCGTGTCATTTCACAATAGGGCATGTTGGGTTGGTCAAGTCGTCACGCGTCATCGCCGTTGTTGGCCAAACTCCTTCCACCGGAATTTGATGCCTACATGTATATTCTTTGCGCCTTTTCTTCATCCGACGAACACGTATATCGATGTACGACGAGGTATGGTAGCTGCTGTCAGTGTCAATTGTGCGAACCCGTGGCTGATATGTGTTGTGATCGCGTTGGCACCAACGCATCTTGCCCTGCCCTCACAGGTAGCACCATTTTGTGTGCTTCCGATCCAGTATGACGTGCTGGGCGACCATACGCTAGACCTGGGCTGCACAACGTTGGATGGGGCGCAGCTGTGATTGATCAATACGTTGGGGGTACATGCATACCCTCGCACCACAAACGACCGCGTTTGTCGTTGCCACCACCTTTGCCTCCCCACTGCCATCTCGACCCTTGTCCACACACAAAGAAGTGGAGTGTAATTGACCGCGTTCTAGGAGGAGTTGCAGTAACTTCACAGAGGAGCGTAACACAGGCAAAGGTTGCTTAGTATTGTAATTGAGGTGGCGGGGATTTGTTGAGGGCAGGTTCCCATGATCCGAGCATAAGAGAATTGATGTTTTGAAGCATTTTGAGGAGGGGCTGAAAATCAGTGTCAACGCCAGAAGCACTGAAAATCAGTGACGACGATACGAGCGCTGAAAATCAGTGTCACGCACCTGTCACTGAAAAGATGTGACCACGAAATCAGTGACAGTGACACTGATTTTGGCATGATCAGTGTCACTGTCACTGATTATAAATGATTTTACTTCCCACAGTGTGTGGGAGTCAGGAAATACATGAGTTTGTTAGCGCCAGGTACTAACTTATGAATTGTGCACATTATTCAGTAGCAGGCCTTGCCGCTACCACTAACGGCGACCATCGAGTTTGGTTGTCACCTTCGCCGACGTGCATCAGAAATATAAACAAATTGAGATATAGTACATGAATAACTACAAGAGCAACCTGTTGCGTTTTGTCTGGACGTTTCCATAGATCATTGTAGACGCTCTGAAGTAGATAAGGTTACGGAGGTTCATGTCAAACTTATCTACAGTGCTATTCAAACAATTCGGTCTGCTTAAACTGTGCGGAGAGGACTGCAACAGGCTTGCCCTTGAAATCAAACACATCACCGCAGTTGTAAGCCACGAGATCTCGAGACATGTCCACCTCGACCCTAGCGTTCTCACGACGTTGACGGTGGCAAGTGCGAGTGCCACCGTCCGATCGGCGGTTCTGTTTGAAGCCAGGGCGAGCTATCTGCGCATGAGAGTCATACAACAGGCACCGTCGAGAACACCGTTATGCAACGAAACCATCGACTCGCCCAAGAAATTCTCCAACGCAAGTTGCGCGCTTCGAATCCGTCCAGCGGGCCAACGCCCGCCTGTATCCCTGCTACCAACAGTGCAGAGACAAGCGAACCGGTTGTGAGCGGAGGTCCCACTAGGCTATGAATCACATTTCCGTGCTCTAGGAACAAAGAATACTGAGCATTGAGATGAACAGAAATGGCGCTTACATCGTCGTTCATCCCAGGGGGTCGAGAAGGGTTTTGGTCGAAGTGACAATGACCTTCATGCCAGCGCTTGCGATGTGGAGTGCTATGAGATGCGACTCAGCCGCACCATAAATGTCATCTTAAGGTCATTTCCCGGCTGCATGGCATATTCCCGCTTGAAGCGTAACAAGGATGTCATGATGTCTGCACTATTGACGTCAACGACCAGAGTTGCGGTGCCTGGGCAACTAGACGCAAATGTGATCAGCCAAACGCTGTGAAAACAAAGAGAAACTGACATACGATGCGTATACGAGATGGCATGGAGTCGGTGCCAGTTCAGAGCAACATGGCACAGAGCGGCGATCTGCATGCTCACGCTTTGAGCACTATTCTTCGTGATTACAGCATGCAGAGCGACATCGCTCTGGATTGACCCGTTTTCAAGGATATTGGAAGCACCCAACGAGAATGCCGTCGACAAACCCCGCACGAACAATCCTAAGGGAGCCGACACGAGCGGTTACACCTCCTCTATATGCAAGGCTGGGGGGGGGGACGTAGTAAGCAATGCTTCCAGGTCAACCTCCAAATTGCAAGCCATCGATGACTTTGATAAAGATGTCCCCAAGAGTTTCGGGAAGATCACCCTTGCGAGGATCGAACATGCGAGGATCAGTTATGCCTGGCTCCAGGGGAATGTCGGCCAAACCGAGATAAGAATCATAAATAGTCAAACCTGGGATGATAAACAACCTTCGAGATCGGCGATCTCAGTATTGAGGAATCTGGTGCAACTGCTAGAGCACAGGAATTTACCATCCTGAACGACAATGGTATCCTGACGTTCCTGGACAGAAACTTTGTCCTTTGATCTTATGCAGAGACCGCTAACGTTAGCAAAAGTAGCATGCCGGACACCATGAAGTTTAAGGGAAAGAAGACCTCTGAGCAACGGCGTCCAATGCTTCCCTGTCAAAATTTGCAACACGTGGGGGAGCCTGGAAAATGACACCGTAGTGGTTTCGGGTTGTGGGATACCATCAATAAAATCCATTGAGTAGCGAGTCTCATGTGATGAGATCTGCAAGTCTTGACCATCCGTCCCTCGCAGTTCACGCAATGCTCCGGCATCGTTCATTGTCGGTGAGCACTCCGCATTCCTGGCTTGCGAGACCCATCCGTACTCTTTCCGTTGTCATGCACCATATACACCATGTACTCCACGTCCCCCCGCAACCAAAAAAGAATGATTTATGTTCCTTGCGAGCCCTGGTTGCCCAACGATGTAGGGCTACGATCGTAGTCGGAGAACAAGAAAGGGAGGTGAGCCACTTACGATGTGCTTGTGCTGTCCATCAGACGACCATCTCCGAAGATTCGGACCGTGCGATAGAGATGACCATACTCAGTACGGTACAGGCAGGACAGGCAAGGAGGGCAAGGAAGGCAGTGGTTTTGAGCTTGCGAAAGCCCTCATCAGGGGCTGCCGCTGCCCTGACCGCCAGCCTACCAAGGGATCATCTTCGGACGGTGCTGAGAACGCGATGATATTGGATAGCTAGTACAGTCTACGTACATAGCTATTTATGAGGTGCTTAGGAGCAGTCCGGTGGGTCGTGCATGATGTGAGAAGGGGTACGGTTGGGCGGGCGGGAGCATGTAGCGCTCT
The DNA here is from genome assembly GCA_038094615.1 of Heimioporus aff. retisporus. Lineage (NCBI taxonomy): Eukaryota > Fungi > Basidiomycota > Agaricomycetes > Boletales > Boletaceae > Heimioporus > Heimioporus aff. retisporus. The sequence continues at coordinate 25,710 of JBBPUI010000093.1, read as the reverse complement.
CCAGCAGCAAGCAACACTGGGCCAATGCGTGAGCCGCAGGGCAGGCGAGCATGTGGCGGAAGTCCGGTGTAGGCGCCCATCAGAAAGACTGCGAGGAGCCGAGGGGGCGGCCTGAGGCAAGAGGTGGGTGTGTGCGACGAAAGAGAAGGATAGGACTCAGGGTCGAACGTTGAAGGGTGAAAATGGTAAGGTGGGAAGAAGATGGGGCTCCTTGCGCGACGCGTGTGTCCAAAGTAAAGACTCCGTGACTTGAATGTCGTGGAGTCACACTCTTTGGGCGAGTGTACGTAAGCGAGCACAGCATTCTCTTCTCTCGCCCATCCAGAGTCCAGACGCCACCTTTCGGCACTTTGCAGCTTTTCCTCAGTGGGCATCGAGCGCACATGTTGGGTATCTCCTTTCTCTTCGCTGCAAGGCTTTCCCACCCTCCCTCGCAGCTTTCACAATTCCCAGTATCGCTTGCGGCCGGAGAGTGCTATGCGCTCCCACCCAACCACAGCTACTTCCTTACCATCCAATCACATACCCTGCCAACTAACTAGTGCGCTCTGTACCCTTAGTCATTGCCTTATCCCCACACGTCTGGTGACACTCGAAGAGTATGCTCCTACCCTGAGTCAGCGCACTCGGCCACTTTGTAGGCCTTAACTAACTTCGTCGTTCCCATACGATGCCACGCAGGGGCCTAGTCCGAGTGGTTCATCGAATAAATAGCCGAAGTGCAGTGAAATACTTATAATCCTGTGGTTACTCTCACCCAGTGGTTCGCACATTGACATGCAACCCTGTACCCCGCAAGTATTGGTGCTCATCGCAGCGGTTGCTTTCCAAACTATCCTTCTTGCTGCAGGATGGGGATTTCTTGCTATAATTGCTCACGAAGATCACCCTCTCATTGTATCTGATCATGTTGCCGCTCTTCTGCAATCGTACCCAAATGAGAAAACATGGTTCATCACGCTGATAGCCACTCTATTGTCGGTGACGACTACCACGTATGATTCCTTCGGATTTTCATGGCAACCCTTCTCATGCCAACGACTTCAGTTTTCTGTCAATTACTCTCAAGGAAGCATTGCGGTACCGCATCCGGAGGTCAATTTCACTGGCACATCTCAGTGGTGGGGTTGCCTTGGTCAGAGGCTCCCTCTATGCCAACTGTTCCCATCTGCTGATGACCCTAATGATCTTGGTGGTACTCCTGTTGTCGAAATTGCTCGTGTCAGGGTAAGGATAGCCCTCTGCTCTGAAGTAATGATAAAGTCACATGGATATAGCTGGAGCACACTGCTCACACCAGTCTATGTCACTCGGAATTTTCCTGCGTCTGGGTGGGAATACAATATCACTGGCAGACTTAATGGGTCAATACTTGCACAAGATATGAATACAAATATAGGTAACATTAAATCCCTTGAAGCCTTGATGATAGGTCACGTCGGGTTTAGAGTATGCCAAGATAGTCAATCTCGGGGGGTCTGATGCAATATCAAGCGGTGTGACTGCCGTGCAGTACGGTCCTGGCGCAGCACACATGTTCAACTTCAATGGTACCATATATAATGTGTCAACAGGTATGCATGAATAAAATTTTCTTTGGTTCTTCTTTGTACCATGAAAACAGGTGGCATACTCCCCATGGCACCATTGTATGATAGTATGGTTCCAACAAATGTTCAAGTGGATTTTCCATCAAATGTCTCATATTATGGACTCAACTCCAGTTATACATTGGTGCAGCAAGGTCTGACTGCGGATGTACATTGTATTCAGAACAATGATTCAGCAGCAAATATGAAATTTTCCTCAAACTATACAAGTATAACTGTCCCACTCCCTGATGGAATTTGTGATTATGATCTGTGGGTGTGGAGTCTCACGGTTGAATGCAGCGAAGGTAAGATATTGGTTGTAATGTAAAATCACAACCTATGGATAATCTGTTCTGGAACATTAGGGCAGTCTCTATCCAAGTATGTGACGGCCTCCAACATCACCACTGCAAATGATTTTAGTCTGGATGGATTGGTTGCTAGTTTCATTTGCCCCCCGTTAGGTTCAGTGTCACCGGCCAACTTGGCCAACTTAACCCACTTCTGTGAGTATCTTTTTTTTTTTCCTTGCATGTGTTTTCCTTCCCTGAATCAAACTCATATTGTTGTTCTACTCAGATATGATTAGCTACGGCGTCGGAAGTTACGATTTCCTCCCTTTCACAGTCTGTACCATAAATCCCCTCATCACAGCCTCGCTCGTGAACTATGCGAACGGCATTGTTAACACAACAGTCGCCACATCTCAACAACTAGTATTTGAGCGTGACACCACCGACCTGTGGACATCAATGCTTGGATCCCTCAGCTCCACTGCAATGATGACGCAGAATCTTGAAATAAATATGCTCGGAGATGCCTTGTATTCCGCCTATACTTTCACGGGCCACAACGCGACCAGTGAAGAGGGGAACCAAGTCGTCTTAAAGTCACTGGTAAGCACGATCCCTTCCCTGTCCTACACATCCCAGCTAAGACTTCCGCCTCAGGAACAGTTCTGGCGTGGTGTCATCGAATATACCGGAACGGTGCGTTTTTATTTGGCCTCCATGCGTAGTGGTGACTGGAGATACGTAGTACTATCGAACTGTGTTTTCAGTAAGCCCAGGTGACATTCCGCCTGAATCACGGGTGCCTGTGAACGGCAGTTTAACGATCACAACCATGGGGTGGAAGCATCATTCAGACCTATATCTCCTCACGATGGGTCCTATAACAATTCTGACGTTGATCATGTACGTTGCTGCGGGCTATTCGTTGTGGGGGATCTTGGGTTCGCGGCGCGGTGATGACGGGGATGGTGCCGAGTACTCGCCTTCGAGTGCCTTGATTTCGAAACAGAAGGGCGAGGACCAAGGAGAGGATGATGGGACTTTTGTGGCGTTTGACCCCTCAGATCCGGTCCACCTGATGATGGCTTCCTCTATGAGGGAGGAAGGTGACGGAGAACACCTTGGGGATCATTTCGGTGGCTTTTCGAAGCGCCAGATGACCGAGAATGAAGCGATGCAGGTGCAGATAAGGGACGTTGGGCCCGACCGCAAACGATTTATAGTGACTGCGAGGAAGGCTCGAAAGATTCGGGGTTCAGACTCGGAGTGATGGGCCATTCCAATTCACTTTTTTCACAGTATTTGCGTGCTTGTAATCTGCAGGTAGTTTTTTTGTATGTTCCTCGAGCTGCGCGTCGATTTCTGTACGATTTACATGCTGCGCTTGTCTGGACGTTTCGATAGGTCATATTAGACGTTCGAAAGAAGACAAGGTTACAGAGGTTCATGTTGAACGTATCTACAGTACTACTCGAGCAAATCGGTCTGCCCCATCTGTGCAGAGATGACCGCAACAGGCTTGCCCTCGAAATCAAACGCATCACCGCCTTTGTAAGCCACGAGATCCTGAGGCATGTCCACCTCGATCCCCAGCGCTTTCTCGACGTTGACAGTGGAAAGCGCGAGTGCCGTCGTCCGATCGATGGTCCCGTTCGAAGCCAGGGCGAGCTGTCCGTGCGTGAGAATCACACGGCAGGCAGGACACCATCAAGGCCACTGTTATGCAAAGAAACCATTGACTTACCCGAGCAATTTCCCAACGCAGGTTGCGCGCTTCGAATTCATCCGGTAAGCCAACGCCCACCTGTATGCCTGCTGCCAACAGTGCAGAGACGAGCGAATCAGTTGTGAGTGGAGGTCCTGCTAGGCTGTGGATCACATTTCAGCGCTCGAGGAACAAGGAATGCCAAGCATCGAAAGGAATCGAAACGGCGCTTACAACCGTCGTTCGTCCCAGGTAGTCGGGAAGGGTTTCGGTCGAGTGACGATGACGCTCACGCTAGCGCTTGCAATATGTGATGCTATGAGATGCGACTCGGCTGCACCAGAAAACGTCATCTTGAGCTTATTTCCCGACTGTATGTCATATTCCCGCTTCAAGCGTAGCAAGGACGTCATGATGTCTGCGCTATTGACGTCGACGACCAGAGTTACGGTGCCCTGGGCAACCGGACGCGAATGAGATCAGCCAAACGCTGTGAAAACAAAGAAAAACTGACGTACGGCGCGTACACGAGACAGCATGGGATCGGTGCTATTTCCGAACAACATGGCACGCAGAGCGGCGATCTGCGTGCTCACGCTTTGAGCACTATTCTTTGTGATTACAACATGCAGAGCGACATCGCTCTGGATTGACCCATTTTCAAGGACATTGGGAGCACCCAACGAGAACACCGTCGACAGGCCCCGCACGAACGACCCTGAGGGAGCCGACACACCAGCGGTTATACCTCCTCTATATGCAAGGCTGGGAATGAGCGGCGCAGTAAGTAATGCTTCCAGCCTGGCGGTTGCACACACTCACAGCGTATCTCGACCTCCAAGTTGCAAGCCATCGATGGCCCTGATAAAGTCGTCCCCAAGAACTGAGGGAAGATCACCCTCGAGAGGATTAAATACACGACCATCGGTCGTGCTCGGTTCGAGGCGAATCTCGGCCAAACCCAGAGAAGGACCATAAATAGTCAGACCAGGAACGATAACACCACCCTCGAGATCGATGACTTCAGCATGTTCGTCAACATTGAGAAATTCGGCGCAACCGCTAGAGCACAGGATTTTACCATCCCGAACGACAACGGCTTCCGGACTTTCCTGGACGGAAAATTCATCCTTTGATCTCATATAGAGACCGCTGACGTTGGTAAAAATAGCATGCCGGGCACCACGAGGTTCAAGGGAAGGAAGACCTTCATGAGCAATAGCGTCGGACGCTTCCTTGTCAAAATTCGGGGTACGCGGAGGGGCCTGGAATGCGGATGGCTTTAATGACACTGTAGGGGTATCGAGTTGCGGAATACCATCAATGAAAACCTGTTGAGGAGTAGCAGCAAGACTTAGTGGGTGCGAGTCCCATATAACGAGATCTGCAAGCTCGATCAATATTCGGCACATGGGAAATAAAATACCTTCCTACCAGCATCATAGCCTGTCAAGCATGGAATGAGTATGAAGATTGCAGACGGTGCTAGAATGGAGATCACCCGCTTTAATATGACCAATTCGGTGGCCTAGTCCCATTGCATCCGCTGGAGTAGCAGTTACAGATAGCAGGGCAACATTCGTGGGGAGACCAAAATAATGGGCTTGCGCCGCTTCGTGAAGAAGGTAACGACTGTTAATAACAGAATGGTCTGACTGCTCTGATTCAGTCGTGCTTTGGACACTGGATCCAAAGAATTCACCTTCATCACTACGGGAAGTCCATTGGAAGCTAGAACACGAGGGGCAAATTCTGAACCTCGGTAGGCCTCACGCTTTTTCCTGTTTGGGATTTAAATCATTAACGTTAGCGATCCAACCGACTGATTAGAAATGTGGACCTGAAGTTGGTAGCAAATAGTGCTATCGAAGGAGCACCACCCTAGTAACAAAGTTGGTGAATGGTCACAAAGCCAAATCTCCACGACAAAAAACACACCCATGTTTTCCGGAGTAGGTCTGGGACCAAGTATGTCTCTCCGGCATGGTGGAAAGAAGCCACAGGAAACTTGAACTCGTTCGAGAGCTGTCCGCATGGTTGGTTTTTCATCAAAGCATCTTCCAAAATATGGAGACCCACTCTGACGATCACATCCAAATCTACAGCCTGCAGAATAAAGTCAGACTGCATCTTTCATGGAGGCATACACAACACCTACCTCATAACAATGCACGGCAAGTTTCACTCTACCTCTGAGCACATCAACTAAGGCTTCCCACTCGAAGTCTTCTGGAAAGGGAAGGTTTCCTAATTCTTTCCAGGCACCAGTCTCAGCCTTCGCACAAAAATTATCTTGTCTGTCACGAATCTGGCGTGCGGTGTGGTACGCCTGTCTGAAATTCCAGCCCGTGTCCATGCGGGACATGGAATAAGCACTCGAAGGGTTTTCTCCTGCATTCATCCAGGAATCAGTTACAACATGTTGTTAGCTTCCGCTATAACGTCAAAACTAACCACACGCGTGTCTATTGAACGTCATAGCAACCTTCTGGATCCATGTGACGACCACTTACTTCATGTGCCTCCACCTAGGTGGCGAACTATAATCAAATTGCGACCCATTGAAATTATACGGTGGTTCCAATAGCATTGAGGAAGGAGAGCGTTCTCGCGTTTCTCGTAATTTAATAACAAATGCCTGCCCACCTACCGATGAACAAATTAATATCGTGACCCATGAGCTACACGAGTATAACACTGGACCACACCTATGTTGTCCGCACTCCCAGGGAGGATCTGAGCAGTCGTCACCCCACCTGAACGGGCTAATTCATAGCCATCATCATGCGTATTCAACCCGTCTATGCTGCGCAACCAAGGGAGGATAGGTGCCTTCATCGAGTTCGTGTCGTCTGCGCCTGTTACACTCCGAATGAGCAAGATACCAAGGAGACAGGCGGACGACTCACCAGCGAACTCTGGGGCACTTCCAACTCCAAGGTGCGAATGGAGGTCTACAATTCCAGGGGTGACCCATGCCCCATTTGCATCCACGACGTGCATCTCAAGCCCGCTAAGAAGGCTGGGAGGAATGATCCCCACCGCCCTGATTAACCCTTTAAGCAACAACAGGTCTCCCTGAACAACCTCGGTCCCGTTGTGTCCAGACGTCCATATCGTGGCGTTTCTAATCAGTGTGGGCTTCGCTTCTGAGGAGAAGCGGTCGGATTGAGAACGAGTATGAAAGTCTGCCGGAGGGCCAGCGGGCGTCTTCGTGTATTTGCATCTGTTGAGTATGTCCGCACGCCTTGACGATTCCTCGCCAGAGATTTCGACCCATGTTTGTGATCCGAAATAAAGTAGTAGCGAGACAGTAACGACGAGACCGTACAATTGAAGTCGGCGTGACTGGAACTTGAAAGTGAGACGAATCATGTGGCCCTTCCATGATTGGGGTTCTTCATTTTCCGTACACGTGACACGCGAGAGACGTTTCACCCGAGTAAATGTTCCGAGTATCGTCCCATTTTTGAACTGAGTGCACTATGTGACTGTCATGTTGAGAGATGGGGCAAGGCACAAAGTGCTTGAGCCTTGAATACTTGAGTGCTGGGTGTGGGGAAGATGGGCGGAACAGTGCCAGCACCGATGTAATCCCCTAGCTCAGATGAGCGCCGGGCGATATCTAATGCCAAAACATAAATTAGAAACCCGAAAAGGACTTACCTTGGATGCTCAGCGCTCAGAGCCCGATGCCAGTGGACGTGCCCGATCGTTGGCCGACTCCTGCCCACTATTTGGGCGTCCCTCCAGCTCGATCCACACCAGGGCGGCCAGACACCCTCAACACGTGCGCTTTATCCTTGCCTGCGTCTCAGTCAACGAATCTGCCGCGTTCCCGCCCACGGATACCCCCTGACGGTAGAGTCCTCCAGCATTTCTCGATCCCGCCGGTCGTGCAGGGTCTCATGTACAGAGACAGCGTAGCAGTTATCAGCTGCTGATTTAAACTCGATTGACTCATGGTTATGTTTCGCGATCGCCTCGGTGGCCTCTTTGTTGAACTCGGATGTTCGGCAAGCTTAGCGAGATCGCCGCCCGTCGCTAAACGTCCTTGGCCGACGGAAACTGTCATGTTGATGCCAAAGGGGTCAGACCTGCGTGATCATGCGTGATGATAGATTTGTAATGCTACACTACACTCCCCCGTGATCAACATGCGTACCGAACGTGAAAAGGAGGCCGACCGTATCACTCTGCATTCGTAACCCCCTTTTGCCAACCAAGAATCTTATCTCTCAAGACACTGCATTCCATCTCTGCCTTCTTCTCTGCAGCTTCTCGCCAAGTGGCCTGTACTACGTCTGGTTGCATCAAGATGTATGGGAGTATCATGAGACAATCAAAGTAGTCCAGCTCGTCATCCACACGCCTTGCCCTGTTCTCGTGTCTAGTAGCGCGTGATTGTGCCTGTACGTCCGCTTGCTTGTGTTGATTAGTTTGATTATCAGCAAGTTTCTTGATTTCTGCTTGGGTTGAGGTTGTGGGTCCTTCGGGGTAAAACACGGGCTTCCATGGTCTGAGCGCGTCCGCCATTGGTTCGGCAGCAAAGTACCGTAGCACAACTGTAGCATACACAGCATCAAATATGATGTCTGGTGGCCAATCGTCAAGGGCCGGTGGTAATGAAGCCGGGAATCCTGAAAGCACGTAGGGGTTGCCAGATGTCCATTTTTTCTCAGGGTCAAAGATATGCATCGTACATCTGTGTTCTGCATCAGAATATTTACAAAAGTCTTACCGCCGCCTAAATAGTTCTTACCTAACATTATTTGTCTTACCGGCAGGCCGAAGTCGCGCGAGCAATATAAGACTGTTAGACAGATTTTTGCAATATCTCATACTCACTAAATCATCTATTTGTACCTTTGAAACTTTGTAGGCTTAGAGTACCATCAATTGATATTTAATGATTACTAGTAGTACATGACGAAAGCAGCTCAAATGCATGGTGGTCAGCGAAACAGTTAACATAAAAACCACGGTATAGATCAAGTGAATTATGGAGATTGACACCCGGAGGAACTCGTTCATCGCCAAAAATAGGGAGTAGATGCGCAAGACGAACTATACTGTCAATGTGAATTACCGCGAGATTTTTCGAGCCATCTTCGTGAAACGATGGCGCTACCATCCACATTCCCATAAGGTCATCTGGTTCATCAGCCAGGCGATCAAACCAATGAACGAGAGCACATGGATACGTCTGTCCATCGGTGTGAATGAGTGAAAAAAAACAAACCACGTGTGCGACATCCATGCTCAACATCCCCTCCCCTGTATCACTCGTACTCACGAGTATGCAATCATTTCGTGCGGGTCCATGACGCCATGATGGTGTTGCATGAATTTGTTCGCGCCGTATGTTATCGGCGCCGGTTGGGTCACTTGGTGAAACGAATGTTGCCACGGCTGAAAGAAAAACCTTGATAGGCCCGGTAAATGAGGTGGAGCGGTCGAAAGTAGCGACCAAAGGAGATTGATGTTGCTCGGAAAGAAAATTGGATATTAGCTGAGGAAGGGACGGGACATTGAGCTCAATGGCGAGCGCCAATGCGTTCCTTGCACGATGACGAGCTAAAACACTACATTACCTCTAGTTTATTATATATGAAAGTTGTACTTACCATATGATGCCGCAAGTGTGACATCAGAGTGGGCGAGCGCAGGATGGTCCAATAGCTCCAGATCTTCCTGACTCGAGTCGTCTTCAGATTCATCTGGTAGACCTTGATCTAATAATTTGTAAGTGAATAAACTATGAAATAAACTATGAACATACTGTTTTGGGTTGGGTTGCATGCATGCTGTGAAGACGGTAGCATCCCTCGAGCTTCAAAATCAGTGCGGGCTGCGGCAAGCTGCGAAAGACGTTGGTTTGTCCTTAGAATTTGTCCTACGGCTTTGTTTTTGTTTGAACGACGCCAAGGTTTCTTCACTGCGGATATGTGCTTGGATTCGGTGATCGACGAACACAAGCCGTTTGGAGCGCCGAAGAGACGGATAAGGGATTCATAATGACTGAGGGAATGTTGTCGAGGGAGCGAAAATCCGGACGAACGGACGCCTGATTCTTCAAAAACGATGCGGTGTTCATGGAAGCGAGTGAGCGCATCCTTGAGCTGTAGTAACGTATCGTCTGTTATCACATTTCTCCGGGCGATGTATGTGAACTCGAGGAATGCACGGAATGTGTGGACGATCTGTTCTGGAACATGGCCTTCGATGGCCGACAAATAGACCTAAAATGAAGAGGATAGGTGCGGTTTGATTGCAGGCAAGGAAACGTACAAACCTTCATCAGGGCCTTTGAGTCATTGCCGGTCCATTGTAAAAATCCACGGCCGTCGGGAAATCTTCGTAGTCCCGGAAAAGGTGGGGCGACGGCAATCCTGGAACCCTACATTAATCATAGGCTACAGGGCAGAGTTAAGGCTCACCGTCGATCGATATCAGCCAATCGGTCTCTTGCTCCAGCTTTGCCATGCTCTGATTCTAGATACTTTTCAACCCACTCGATCAGGTGGTCTTTGAACGATCCTTTCACAAGTTGATGTAGTATGTCGGGCGCAAGGAGTTGCCGGATGTCGGCATGTGGGAAGTGCTCGGTGAATACCTGATGGCATGCAAGTCGTTTGAGGTTAATGTAGAGTCAGGGCACGTACCACGACTGAGCTATCGATGCCCCAATCATTCCAGAGGACGTTGCTGTTTGGAATCTCCTCGAGGAGCGCACGGGTAAGTTCAGCAGTCTGTGGTGCGCCACCACTGTCGAGGTTGTTAGCCGGTGCGACACAACTATTGAACGGCAACGATCAAGCTAAGATAAATGATATACAATATGTGAGCGAACTTACCGCCCACACCAGTTTTGAACTATACCAGCGAGTAGAACCTGTTCGGGGTAGTCAGCGATGTATGGTCCCAACCCAAAGATGGCATGGCGGTAATGTTGGTCAGGAAATTTCAAGACTTGTGGCCTAGTCATACCCGGTTTCAAAGGGGTCAACATTCTTGCCATCGCGGTATGGAAAAGTCGCTTCTTGAACCGCCGAAACATTGGATCATCAGCATACTTCTTTGCCGCTGAGAATAAAAATATTAGTAGCGAATACAAATTGATGTGAACTGACTTTTTGGGATCGCCAGGAACGCGAGAAGCTCGACGCCCCTGCGGTGTGCACGCCGTATATTGTTGTGGATGTTGCCAATTGAGAGATAGACCGGCCAGTAATCATTCTGGCCTGTCACCACGGACACTGTTGTCTTGTCGCTTCCGAGGATGATGGGGACGAATGTACTACCAATCGTAGCTGGATCATCCGCAATTTTATCCTGTCCACAAGTTCATGAATCTAAGTATCGTTGAATGTGAAATAGAGAGCATACCGCTTGTTTCCATGCCCAGTCACCGGACATGAAATTTTCATACCGTCGTGGATTTCCAGGGCTTCTCAAAAAGTCCCGATATGGAGCGTAGTCGAACTTGCCGTGGAAATCTGTGTTAGACAGCATTTGTGCCACTACAGCATCGGGGGGGCGATACCAAAATTCGAATATCTCGTCCATCCAGGGGGGAGCGGTGCCTTCAGGGCGTTCACCATTGTACCTTAGTTTAAAGCACTCCCATGGTATATCGCCCAATGGAGTTGCATCGATTGTATTGTATAGGTCTTTATGGTTGACGAATGGCAGCTTTTCATCGTCGCCGGATTGAGACTCCCCCCACAATTCGCATAGACGGTCGATGTTCTGGGCAGACATTTCGGCATTTTGGAATAGCAACTCAGCGGTTTCGAAATGAAGCTTGGACTTGTATGGGAACCAGTCGTCGCTATCTTTCTCCGTGACAGATGGAGCAGAGGTGGAGTCGATGGGCTGGCCGCTAGCATTGCAAATGTCACCTAAGACAAACACAGATTTAGTAGAACGAGAACTTCTCAGTGTTGAGTCGACATACCAGTGAGTTTGTCGTGGTAATTTCGAACAACTCCTGGCGCTGGCTGATTTGATGCGGAGGGTCTGGCTGAGGCCGTTGATGTTGATGTTGATGCGTGGAAATTGTAATTATGGGCCGACGTCTGGTGGTGTTTGAGGCCAGGGAGCGTCTTGAACCATCGGCCACATCCCACATAATTGCAGGGGATGCGAGGCGCAGGAATGCCAGTCCGGTGCGATGAGGGCATCGTATTGAATGGTGTAGTAATGGTGGAGCCATGAGAATCTTATACAATTGAGTGAGCGGCAGCAGTGGAGCTAAACATAGCACGCACCAGATGTGTCACAACTAGGGTCGATGCATGAGTTGGCCGGGTGGAGTCTGGATGGACGCCCAGTGACCGATCACTAATTCCAATATTAGAGTCGCGTTTTACTACGACTTCGACTGGTGCCAAACACTCACCCAGCCTGTCAACTCCTCATGTCAAGTTCCTCGCGTCCAACAACTCGCACCAAAAACCGGAATCAACATCCTGGAAAAGTGGTGGTTGATACCAAGCACAAGCGTCGCACCGCAGAGCAAAAAGAGGCTGACGATGCACACACGGAGGAAGCAAGGCTGAAGGCCGTCGCAGCTCGGGAAAGTGGCATCAAGCGCCTGAACAACATCATTGCACAGGGAGAACAAGAGGAGGCCGAACTACTCACAAACCGTCCTACGCCCACCGTATCCACTCCTCGCGTCACTTTGCATGTGTCTGCCCCTCGCAACACTAGCGGCACTGTTGAGGAGAGTCCAGATTCTCCAGCCGAAGGACCAGCAACCTCTGAAAGCTCGCCCGAGGATCTGGACGATGTGCTCGATGAAGGGTCTGCAAAAAGGCGGAATTCTCACCATGGTGCGTCCATCAGATACCATCCAGCAAGTTCACGCTGATGTTGGAATCCATCAAGGGACCATTGCAACGAACGACCGACCTGCCAGCCTGAAACAGGGTGTTGTTCATAAATCTGAGAAAGGAAAGAAGCCATCTGTGTCTGCGTACGTTTTTTCCCACTGCACTCTCACCATGTCATTTCTGCTCACCGAAACGATTCTCTCCTACTGGGACTGCATTGACCTATACTGTCGTGAAAACAGCATCACAAAGAGTCGGGTTGCCGGTCTAGGTTATGTCGATGAATGGATGGACAAATTAATGCCCGAGCGACTCCCCTCTACCCTACTTTCACAACGCCAGCTTGGCAGCTCTGTCAGCCACATCAAATCCGTCTCCACCACCAGCTCTCACCGTGGCATTACTGCCCCGGTTCCAACTCCTGCTTCTTCCTCTTCTACTGCGTCTCACCCTTTGGTCCCTACAGGCGCAGTGACCGTTACGTCACACGGTGACCCTTACATCCAAGGTAGTGACGAAGTCGAGTATCATGACTTAATGAAAGGTCCACTCAAGGTTCCATCTGGACACTACACTAACATGGTAACGTTTGTCCCTGTTACTGAGATATTTCTAACTATACTCGACCAGGATATCGCTGAGGTTATTGAAACCTCCGAGCCTGACGAAACATCAGAACCGGTAGTTCCCCCTCCTACGCAACTGCGCAAGAAATCTGCCAGTACCATGGCCTCGAAGAAACGATCCAAACCAATTCCAGTAAGTATTTCAGTGGTCCTGGACGTTATATTCATTGTTATCGCAGCCCAATATTGCTGAGGATCCCGAACCTGAACCCGAGTTACCTCCGTCCAAACGGTCCAAAACCGAGTCCTTGGACAAGGAATCGTCTGTGTCCAGCCGCCGTTCTGGCAGTGGCGTCAAGAAGAAATACATCAAAGATGACCTTCCCGCTGGCTGCACGGCCGATAATAGGTGGAGGCGTCACTTTATTTCGGCACTCGCTCACTTTGCCTCCGAATATGAAAACCCTTGGACGATCCCGCCCGACACATTGAAATCTACCCTACAGGAAATATGGGACGAAGTCTATGGAGGACAGATCGATCACACGGTTACTACCACCGATGCCGTTTTTCATATTGTACGTGCTCTTACTAGACTTCTGCTGATCGTTCTAATTGTTACTACCTAGGCAAGACAAAGTCTCAATGTTTGGCGCAATGGATTTGCTGCAACAGCCGTCGCCGTTCTTACCACCTTCTTTGCCAACGATCCAGACTTTGGTGAACATACTCACCGCGTTGAATTTGCCAAGGCCCTTCTGGCCGACAACCGCTTCCTCTTCCAGAATAACAAGGGGGAAGAAATCACGGTAATTATCTACACTATGCATAACACGCAATGATGTCAGACTGAACCTGGGCATTGAATAGATGTGGTCCGGGTTGTGGAGGTCGCCGTTTGTGCTCCAAACATTTGCCCATCATTTCAACTATGTTCAGGGCCGAGCTGAAGTTCCTGCCATTGAGTCCGAACGAAAAGGGCCTCGTGGGGCACTTGCCCTGGCATGCGCAGCGGTGAAAATTCCATCATCCAACTGTAATTCAACTTACTGATTCTATTCAAACAGGTCAATCGTGTGCTCACGTTGACTGCCGAAGGTCACGTCGTATTCAATCACTCCGAGGGTGGTGATCATTGGACAGCAGTCATCGCCAAAGGAAGCCAATTTGAGTTCAATGAGGCGGTTTGGGGTACCATGACGAGGTGCTATTTAGAACCGATCAGCGAGCTTTCTGATGACAATCTAGAGGTTATTGCTGGTGAGACACAGAAGTATTTGAAGAAGATCGCATTGTCATCGGCAGCCACCACTGAGTCGGAGAGCAAGAATGTTCGCCCCAAGGGGTTCGAAAATCTCTTTAAATTCCGTTGAATACTAGCCATGTTGACCGTTCAAAGTTCGCCGGTAGTTATGGGTGCTCGTCCTCATAGCTTCTATACTATTTGCATGTGACATACCTACGTTGTAAAGCTTTACGAGACAATATGATATCAAGAAAGCTTTGCTTGCTTTTATAAGCTGCCATGAGACAAACAAGACACTTTCAAAGGTTGTCTAATGGTCTTATATTGCTTGTGCGGCTTCGGCCTGCTGGTAAGACAAATAATGTTAAGTAAGAACTATTTAGGCGGCGGTAAGACTTTTGTAAAAATTCTGATGTGCTGGTGGTACAGTGGGGTCAATGTCTGCTGTGGTCATTGCAAAGTTGGGTGTCTACCATCAAAGCCATCAGACCCCATTCTGTTGTAAGAGGAAAATAAACACACGACCAAGAGTGCAATATCTTTATTTAAGTGGTCGTAAGAAACCTTGTTAAGGAGGATCCCATTCCGGGGGTCATTGATCCCGCATATGATTCCATTTTCGCCAGGGTCTCGACTGTGATGCCGAGTATAGGTTTCTATGTACTGCGACAGAACAAGCATGAACAGATGATAAGAAACAGCAGCATACCTCATCCCCCTTACTATGTGGCACTAGGTGCACAGCTATGCAACCTTCAACTGGGTACCATCTTGACAGAACACAGCCTTGGTCTCGCGATTTAACGGCGTTAGAAAAATTGGTCTCCCTCTGAGAACTCATGGCGGGGGTGACACGCGGGTGTCCCATGTCAGGATCTATCGGGAACATCCTGTCTCTCTCGCCTTCATCAAAGTGATAAAAAAGGTCAGAGATCCCAGAAGGGAGATCTGAATGGAGAAGGTCATAGGACACGCGCTCGAGTTGTACCCTGCTGGTGGAAAGATGGCCCCGTGCGCCCAAAACGGCTCCGATTGCATATCGAATCCATTTGTAGGGTGTTGGTGTAAACCAAAGCTCTTTAAGGGTTTCGAGTGGGAAAGTCAGGGAGTGTACCCAATCCTGGTGGGATTGGGGAGCTTCAGGTGGGACAGGGAACATGGCATGCACCCGGATTTCTCCCGCAGCCATGACGTTGGGTGACAAAAAGGCGAATAGGAGAATTTGCCAATGCGGTGGATGACTTTTTCCGCCAACTCGGAAACGTGGGAAATCACTAGCATCTCCTACCTGGCCACCAATCTTGCCTGAAGCTTGATTATACAGAAGAACCAGAACCATGCAACTTATTTGCCAGCAATAAATTCGGCTTCAGCGGTCGATAACTCGACGTCTCGCTGTTTCTTGTAGCGCGCCGGTCGGAAATACGAATCACGAATAGCTGATATTCTTGACAATTGCACCCCCACATCAGGCCAGCGTGGTCAGAGGTTTCACCTCGCACACAGTTTCAGTTCCTCCTTCCCTTCGCGGCGATGTGACTTTCGAATCGCAGCGAAGCATCGACTACTATAGAGCATAATATGATGATAGCAGACCGCTGTGCGCAAGGGATATGGTTACTACCTTCCCCCTCAACGCGCCCTCGCATTTCAAGACGACGACATGTTCCGTCCTCTCCTTCCTCCATGAATCAGCACCTTCCCTTGTCAGTAGCAAGCAGTGGTAGTTGGCCTTTGCACTGACACTGCCATGATGAGCACTAATCCGACGGTAGTTGATGACGCCGAGTGCGTGCCGTTGACTTGGTCTAGCAGAACGAAGCCGAGCGGTGATATCCATGAAAGGGGTATCGAGGGGTATCGCGATGCGCAGTTTCTTCGGAAGTGCATAGATCTCGATGGGGGTGAAAGGGTCCTCGTCGACGGGAATGGGGAGCACGTTGATTTCCAACCCAGTTTTCGTTATTTCCCAGGATGGGTCACCATACCCAATCGCTGTGGAAGCCGCAAATCCACCAAGTTGTAGCAAATCGGCCCTGACAGGACCGAGCTGATAGCATGAAGGCGATCCAGGGAGAAGAAGGGAGTACGGGGAAGGATCCCCGCACCATGCAAAGAAACCTGGATCAAAGCACCTCCGTGCGATCGTCTCCATCAACCTATGAAATGCCCATGGTCCCTCGCCATACGAGATGGACATGGTGACGTCGAAAATACCGATAAGGCAATATGCGACATCCTCGGGTCTTGTCGTCTGTCGTAGAGCCATCCACCTCATCTTTTCCGACACCCTGTTACAAGAAGGGCGAAAATTACAGATGTTCCCCTGCGGTATCCCGGTAATCTCTTCGATTAATCTTGTCATCGTTGTGTCCTCTTTGTCATTAAGTAGCAACGCTCTGGCAGCGTTCATCGGCGTCCAGTCTTTCCTATAGAACTTGATTTTTGTCGGGGCCAATAATTCCTGCAGGGTCCAGCCCCGTTTAAACCACGGATCATCCTTGAGGTCATCGAGGAAGAAGGATGACCCCAGATGGACGACGCATATCTCCGAATCCTTATACCATCGGTACATGGATCGAATAGCTTCTTCCAGTTCGGCGCTGCTCTGCTTGTCGATACAGCAGGTATCGGACCATGCATACGAGCACTTGTAATCGGTGGCAGCGACTCTGCAGAATTCCAGCAACTTTGTGACGCCCGCAGACGGCCCTTCCGCGGGTTGCGCCTCGTTCTTCAGCATCTGCTGAAACGTCGGTTCATCGATGCCCCACCGATGCGATAGGATCGCGTAGCAATGTTGGCTTTTGTATCGCTGCATGCAACTCTGACCGCGTTAGCAAAACGGATCAGAACGGTAAACGACAGACGAGAAGCTCACCTGACGCCACGGTTCGCGATCATGCTCGGGAATGTCCTGGATGTCTGCCTCTACCTGCATCAGGATATGTTTTGAAATCTGATCACGAGGAACAAGCTTTATGTCCCCAAATTGGTGGACATGAGGATCGGCGGGAGAGTCGGAGAGTCGGATACAAGCGATGTCGAGCAGGTACGTAGGAAGACGAGTGTAAATAAAATTATTACAATCATTCAATAGTGCGCGGTGAATAACTGAAACGTCAGGCTCTGCTTGAGACATAGTTGAAGAGTAGAGCGAGCCAGTCAACGCTCAGCAGATCGGGCTGGCGGGTGGAGCGGCAGTAATCGGAATTGATACGCCGGGGCCTGGCTTATACGATATGGCCGAGAAGAAAAAGAGTTCATGCTTGCATGCATGCGCACGGGCTTAAGACTTCCCGTTGTCTGGACTCTGGGGGGGAGGGCGAAGGGCATGCTGGACACGTGATGCGGCACTGGGTCCTCCGAGCCGGTGCACGTTATTATCCGGCGCACACTCTGTCGGTATTTTTGTTCCGCTGTTGGCATGTTACGATGTCGTCCTTTATGCGGCGGCCGGCATACTTTCATCCTGATTACATTTTTCTCGTTCTAGGGTTTACTTCTCTGCCTGAGATTTAACAATTTCCGCATGCCAGACCACAAACTTAGTGATGATTCAGGATTCAAGTCGATCTGATAGTTGGTAACAGCAATTCTGTAGTATTCGACCAACCTTTCCAACCCCAACACATTTCCACTAGAACCCGTCTTTGTAGGTATAGGTAAGAAGCGATATATTACCAGCAAATTCCCTCAGACCGCGTGCAACCAAGCATCGAACCTCGTCACCAAACCCACCAGGACGTCCTTCCCTGGCACCACCCTCTCCGTAAACGTCAGACGTCCAAACATCCCTGCCCGCGCGAACCCATCCACGATCACGTTTCCCCACACGGTCATCCAAAACAGCGTCCACGCCCAACCCGCGACGCCTCCCACTTTCAGCCCCGTGCACCACTCGAGCGCCGTCTCGGCCAGCACGATCAGCCCCATCATCCCGAACCCCGTCACAAACTGCCACAGCTCCAGGTCCGCGTTGAGTACCATCATCGCGCCGCCGTGCAACAGCGCAGAGGAGAGAAACGTGCCACAGACGTACCCCGTTCGCCCGAAAACATACGAGAGGGGGATGCCCCCCTGAACGAGGAATATGCGGCGGAAAAACTGGTGCCAGCGCCGACCCCAGAACGACGCGAAGGACGTCGCGCGCCAGGGCGCGTCGAACGCCGGTGGCCATTGTCCGGGTCGCTGATCGAAGACGAGCACGCCGAGGAGGGTGCACGCGTCGTAACACGACTGGACGGAGGCGTAGATCCCGGCGATGGCACATCCGGAGAGGATGCTGGCACGCAGGTAGCGCTTGAAAAAGGGGAGCGTCGCGTCAAAGATAGTGCCTCCATTGGCTGCGATGCCCATGGGTGAAAACGATCCGATGACGACGTGGATAACGCCAGAGAGGAGCATATGGATGATTGCAGAACGGAAGACGCAAGATATAAATGCGTGGCGATCCGTTGGTCGGGTTTCACGAGGGATGGGAATTCCGTGTGCCCAATCCCAGCCGATGCCGCGCAGAGTAATCGCAAGGTCGATGGCATCCGAAACTGTCGATTGGAAGGATGCTTTCTCTTGATTTGCGTGTCGCACGAGCGGCTCTTTCGCCAGTGTCCAATCCAAGGTACGGGTGACGATGGAGATAATCATGAACTGGGGAGGAAATGGATTTACCGTCCACAAAGTATTGATGAAAAAACGATGCTCACGATAAAGAGTGCGTTCATGAATCTCTGGTCACGGTCTTCGATTGACATGTCCAGGGATCCCACCGAGCGCACGGCTAACAAGGTAATAATAGGCCACAATGCAATTCGGAAGGTATGTGTCTTCGGTATGACAGCCAGCACTGCTGTAATAAAGTATCCAAGAATAAGCGGGACAAGATAAAAAATAGGGACCATAGTGTCGATAGCAAGTCTCTCGGAGGAAAGGTAGACGCGATACTAGAGACAGACAAAGGAACACGATTGCGCACCACATACATATGATCTTTATAGCAGTTTGTAGAGACATGGTGCGGATCCACTAACCCAAAGCAGAAGACAAAGTGCAGTGGCGCACCGGCCTCACGCTAGTACATTCTGTAAGAGTGTCAGCCACTCTCCGGGCATAGCCATAAGAGAACTAACCAAGCAACCCTATCACCACTCGGGCGATTTCGATTTCCAATTCACAGATGTCTCAGCCTCTCGGGGCGTCAATGATGTGAAGGTACATAGATTTTGTGATATTCAACTTTGTAGTCGTGAGATTCCGTTGGGCCAGTCAGCATCAGTGGCGGGAACACGTGCCCACCGACCTAAGAATGCCATGATCAGGAATGAAGGAGCGGCTTTACCACAGGAGACACTTGCCACATAGTCGCAATGATTGTCGCCTTTGTACACATCTGGGCGACAGAGACACCGTGGAGCATCGAGTAGCGTCAGGACGGCACGGATATCAGGCGGTAGACCGTAAGTTTAACTCGGTCACGAATCAGCATTCAGTATCGGGGATATTCAAACCTGCCTCCGTGGCATGTAAGTGGGAACAAGTCACAAAAGAGGGGTTAGGCACTGGTAAAGAAAACTCACGCCCACGGACCGATGTTTCACGGAGTGGATGACGAAATGAAAGGGTGCACGCGTTCGATATCTCGCACGCGTGATGCGTATGAAGTGATGTTCATTCTTGAGTGTCTCAGATTTGCGCCACCTTGATGCATCTATCCCCAAAATCCAATGGGCTCATTGTAATGCGCCGTTGGGCGTTTGTGACTTTGCAAAGCGAAACGTTGGTCCCTGGTGTTCCGTTTTCAATCCTGTCGCTGTAAGCTAAGGGTCAGGAAAGACCGTCACCCGCGTGTGTCTGTTCGAGCTGGATCACCTTTAGAGACGGGAGCCAGCATAGTTTTCGTCGCGATAATTTTCCTAGCTCATGTCGAGTACGTCATGACCCGATCCATCGCTACGGCTCTGTTTTTCCATTCTTCGTACGTCTGAGGTCGACCGTCAGAGAGATGAGCGAACAGCGGCGGGTCAAGCCCGACTACGGCATAGTCGCAGGCAAGTCGGTAGGGACTTGCCTGCTTCTCTGTGGTGGTCGACCCTCTCTGGCTGGCATACCAATTTGGGAAACTACTCCATCACATCGGGTTTGGACTTGTTTATCATAAATTTTTTAGGTGTCTGCTCGTCGTCTTGAGCTGCAAAGGTCGAAGGGTTTCGAGCCAGCCTAGAAGGGGTCAACAAAAATGGCATTCGGTACGTTTTCGTTCCCTTGCACACCCACTTTTTTTTCCTCTACTCACGATCTGTTTCGTGCTTCCCAGGCGCATCAGGGAACCGTGGCGGGTTTGGGGGACGAGGCGGCGGCGGGCGTGGTGGAGGCCCTGGACGGGGTGCCCCGAGAGGTGGCGGCCGTGGCGGTGGTCGTGGTGCGTCTGCGTGACGTCCCTTTGTCCATGTGTTCGGATCTCACGTACGATAGGTGGTGGCGTGCGCGGCCGGGGTGGCGCTCGCGGTGCACGCGGTGGTGCAGGAGGAGGAGGGGGGAGAGGTGCACGAGGCGGCGGCAGAGGGGGCCGTGGCGGCGGCGCCAGGGGAGGTGCCAAAGTGATCCTCGAGCCCCACCGACATCCTGGGATTTTCATCGCCAAAGGCAAGGACCACCTGTTGGTGACGAAGAACCTCGTGCCCGGGGAGAGCGTGTACGGGGAGAAGCGGATTTCGATCGAGGGCGGGGTGGAGGACACCAAGGTGGAGTATCGAGTGTGGAATCCGTTCCGGAGCAAGCTGGCGGCGGGGGTGTTGGGCGGGATGGACGACATATTCATTGCGCCAGGGAAGAAGGTGTTGTATTTGGGTGCGGCGAGCGGGACGAGCGTGAGTCATGTTGCGGACATCGTGGGCCCGGTGCGCGTCGTTTTTCGTGTGGTTGCCGTGGTGCTGAACGATTCTGGTAGGAGGGTGTTGTGTATGCGGTCGAGTTTTCGCCGCGGTCTGGTCGAGACTTGATCAACATGGCCAAAAAACGGACGAACGTCATCCGTGAGTAGATTTGTCGCGCTTGAGGTCATTATACTGAGACATCGAACAGCCATTGTCGAGGATGCGCGTCTACCGAACAAGTACCGGATGCTTATCTCGACGGTCGACGTCATCTTTGCAGATGTCGCCCAGCCGGATCAAGCACGTATCGTCATTCACAACGCGCAGTATTTCCTCAAGGATGGCGGCCACGTCGTCATTTCCATAAAAGCGAGTTGTGTCGATTCGACGATCGCACCGTCTGCCGTCTTCTCGCAAGAAGTGCAAACTCTGAGGGCTAATAGGCTCAAGCCTATTGCTCAAATTACGTTGGAGCCATATGAACGTGACCACGCGATGGTGACCGGTAAGCGCGTCTAGTTGTCAGTCGGACGAAACTTCTTGACACTTCGGCAGCGCAATACCTTCGTCACCTGTAGCGGTACACCTTTGCAGATCTCATGTTGTAAAAAAAAAAAGTCTATTTCTACGACGTTGTGTGCTTCTTATATTGTTACCAAAATATTCCACGTACGCCAAGTGAAAGCAGTGCGATCACCCTCTAAATTTTAAAACGGTTGCATACACTCACCCATCCCGCCGAGCCTCACCACCCCGCAGGCCTCCACGGGCCTGAAACGAGGCGACAGGTTTAGAAAGGACCACAGCTAATGAAACCTCCGCAAGTTGAAATCAATTTTGGGACTCCACCCGGCACACCTCCGACAACATTTGAAGAACTCCCAGATCCATTCCAACACCCCCCACCACATTCCCTGGCGACCACGCACACACACCACGAGGAGACGTTGCCTCTGCACTACATGGCCGAGGACACCTCAGCGAGACGGCGCTTTGCGAGAGCACCCGGCGGCGGCGGCGGTCCCGATGGGTTCGTAGGAGGACATGAATTTGAAAAGGAGACGTGGTACGACGACGAGGGCAAGGACGTCTACTCAAAGCAGCGCTTCACGGCGGGTCGTGTCAACAGCGGGCGGATACACAAGTATTCACCACCGCCCACGACCATCGTGCGTCCCCGTTTTCCGCAGCACGGTATCCTGAGTTGACCCTTTTTTCCCCCTCCCCTAGACCGAATTCATCCAACAAAACTGGGAACACCTTCCCCCCGCCATATATACCCTCCTGTCCTGCTGGACACGCTTTTACAAGATCGGCCTTGCGAACCTCGTCGTGTGGGATGAAGCCCACTTTGGCAAGTTTGGGTCGCACTACCTCAAGCGCGAGTTTTATTTCGACGTGCACCCGCCGCTAGGCAAGATGCTCGTCGGGCTGGCCGGCCTTTTGACGGGCTACGACGGCAACTTTGAGTTCAAGAGCGGGGAGATTTACCCGGCCAGCGTGCCCTATGTCGCGATGCGCGTGATCATGGCCATGTACGGGATTGCGCTCGTGCCGCTGGGGTGGTATACCGCGGTTGAGTTGGGGATGAGTCCGTGGGCATGTCACTTGGTGGCGTTGATGGTGCTGTGTGGTACGTCGTTGTCCGAGGCGGTTGGTCGATGCGACTGACATATGTGCTAGATGTTGCATGGCTGTGTATCTCGCGATTCATTCTTCTGGATTCGATGTTGTTATTCTTTACATTCACTACAGTCTTTTTCCTCACCAAGTTCCATAACCAACAGTATCAGTGAGTGATGGTGGTGTGTGTAGGAAGGGGCTAATGTACGCGTCTGACAGCTCCTTTTCTTTTGACTGGTGGATGTGGCTTACCTTGACGGGCACCTCGATTGGCTGCGTCACGAGGTGAGCCGCTGCTCGTGACCTTACAAAACTGGGGATTAACCAGTAGCGTACAGTGTGAAATGGGTTGGGTTCTTTGTCACCGCCGTCGTCGGTTTGTACACAATCGAAGATCTCTGGGAAAAGTTTGGAGATTTGCGCATGTCGACGGTACGTTCACACAAATGCAACACATAGGCTGGTTTTGATAGTCTTGACAGCGCGATCAACTACGGCACTGGGGAGCACGGATTGCCTGCTTGATCGTCCTTCCTATTCTCGTCTACATGACATGCTTCAAGATCCATTTTCTCATCTTGAATCACTCTGGTCCGGGCGATGCACAGATGAGTTCGCTGTTTCAGGCACATCTTGTGGGCAACGATTTTTACAAGAACCCGCTTGGTTGGTACCTCGTTACGCTAATGACGTCATCATACTCAACCTCCTTCAGAGGTCGCATATGGTTCCAAAATCTCGCTCAAGAACATGGGCTGGGGTGGTGGGCTATTGCACTCACACGTTCAAACGTACCCTGCGGGTTCTGGGCAACAACAGGTGACGTGCTACCACTACAAGGACGACAACAACTATTGGTTTGTTCTCCCCACGTGGGACAAACCCCAGTACGACGAAGACGCGCCGCTCCAGTTCCTCAGCGACGGGGACGTGGTGCGACTGCAACACGGGCCGACGACGCGGAATCTTCACTCGCACCCAATTCCGGCGCCGGTCACCAAGCAGAACCACGAAGTGTCGTGTTACGGGAATTCGACCGTCGGGGACATGTACGACTATTGGGTCGTCGAAGTCGTGGATGATCAGCGGCAAGGGCGTCGTGAACACGTGACCCGCGTGCATTCGCTCACCACACGGCTGCGATTCCGTCACCAATCGCTGGGATGTTATCTCAACGCGGCCAATGCGGTCTTGCCGCAATGGGGGTTCAAGCAGATCGAAGTGAACTGCGTGGACGAGAATGATCCGAGCAACGCGCATACGTACTGGAACGTGGAGAGTCATTACAATGATCGACGTGCGTGGTTACGTGTGTTGGTGTGTGTGCGTTGACGTTGACGTGCGTGTTCCAGTCCCACAGGGAAACATGAAGTTGTACAGGTCGTCGTTTTTGCGGGACTTTTGGCACTTGAACGTGGCGATGATGACTTCGAACAATGCGTTGATTCCGGACCCAGACAAGGAGGATATTTTGGCGTCGAGTCCGACGGACTGGCCATTTATGCGGTTGGGACTGAGGATGTGTGGATGGGGTGACGAACAGGCAAAATATTACCTATTGGGGACGCCCATCATTTGGTGGGGTGGTTCAGCGAGCATTATGGTATCACTTGCGTTGTTGGGGCTGTATCTGTTCCGACAACAGCGGAAATACGTGGACATGGACGCTCGTGAGTAGTCTTTGTTGAGTCTTGTATGCGTGCTGACGTGCGAACAGAGGGATGGGCACACTTTTTATACGTTGGCAAGATTGCGTTTTACGGTTGGTTCTTGCATTATGGTGCGTGCGTGCGTGCGTTGGATGGGGTCGTGTCTGACGCACGTACTCGACAGCGCCGTTCTTCATCATGGGTCGCGTGACCTATGTCCATCACTATGTGTGTCCCCAGACTTACCTTGGTGTCTCTCCCTGATGTGATTTTCTTGCAGCTTCCGACATTATATTTTTCAGTATTGATGTTTGCGCACGTACTTGATCACTGTATATTCTCAGCGCGGTGGAAAGAGCACACGAAACGCATCGCATTCTGCGTGGTGGCGTTTTTGATCGTCGCCAACTTTTGGTGGTTCAAAGGGGTGGCGTTGGGGATCGAAGGCCCGGTGAACGACCACTGGGGCTTGATGTGGCGAAAGGTGCGTGCCGCCGGCCTTGGTGTCGCTTTGTGTGCTGACAGGTTAAACAGACGTGGAATATTTACCATTGATTGCACGAGCAGTTGCAGGATCCATACTAGATAGATCTCGTTTTGTCACCTGTCGAGACGTCCCGGACTTTTTGGTTGTGTCGTCGTGCATGTGAAAATCGCAACGGATTCCAAAAAAGGAATACTTTCGTGGTGAGAAGCGCGTGCGCTCCGCAAGGCGTTTCGAGGCAATTCGCGTCCGAATGCCACTCTAAACGCCCCACTCACTTCTCTCCTTCGTCCGATTTACAGAAGAACATGAAACGCATCGCCCGTCCGTTCGAGGGGGGCTTGTCCAAGGACGCTATCAGGGCTCGGGGGGTGCCCGAAATCGATGGGTCAGAGGGGGGTACGTCGTCTGCTGTTCGGTCGTGCGTAGACCGTTGGCTGATGGAGCATATCGCCATGCCGACGCTTCTGCTCTCCCCCCATGCCCCCTCCCCCTCTCTCCCCTGCTCCCCTCCGCAAATCAGCATTCATTGCGGTCATCGTGGCGTTGAGCGTCCTGATTGTCATATGCTGTTCTGCCATCTTTTATCTCCTCCGGTACCACGAGCCGACTGAACTGGACCGCACCGCGAGGCGGGAGCGGTATCGCCGGGCGCGAGAGGCGACCGAGAGCAACACGGGGTCGTTTGGAGGACGGATACTTGCAGGGTGGGAGAGCATCACCGGGCGGCGCGCACGCGGGTGGATGCGTGCAGGCGAAAACGACGAATGGGATGTCGGACCGGATCGGGTGGATCTGGAGAGACCCCGCCCCGCCACGGAAACGACGATGACCCCGCCA